>JARHVA010001167.1:2242500-2405000 GCA_037957365.1 Torreya grandis | reverse complement strand
TACATTTTACTTGAGTAACACTAATGTGAATAAATTCAATTTGAGGGTTATTTTGCCTTAGATAACACCTTTGTTTTGGCATAATTATTTTTGTTAAATAATCTTGTTATTATTGTGGTATATGGATGAAAAGTTATCCCTGTAATATTGATTAACTCCGATATGAGCTAGGGAGATTCAATATACTCTTTGACATGTTTTACAAGGTTTTTACATTATCACTTTTGATCATTGTCTATATGGTTTTCCTTCCGACATTTGTGAAGTGAAATTCAAATTTGAAAATTAAAGTTTCCTCTTAGAAATCTAATATATATATACTTAGAAATCAAATGATGTTATGATGATGGGATTGTTAGTATTATTCCTTTGATGAGAATTGATTGTTTTGCAATCTATAATGGTACATTGTTATTTCTTGTATAATAAGATTGTAATTTTGTAATGATTGGTGTTGAGCTTGTTTACTATTAATCTTTGTGTTGTTTTGATGTTGAAGTGTAATTCTTATTCCAATGGTTAGGTTTATTTTTGAATTGTCACCTGTAAGTTTTGTTTAGTTTCTAAATTCATTTTTTTAATATGTTTATTAAATTGAAAAATGAAGTATTTAGGAGAAAGAAGTATCTTACTCAGTGTAAGATAACCACTTTATGTATTATGTCTTAGTGTAAGTTTGAAAGTAATAGTAGTAGTTAGAATACAAGAAATTAATATCTTTTGTGTTGTAAAAATTAACTTGTAAATGAGATTGTTGGAATGTCTTAGTTCTTATTCCATGATTTGTGAAGAGGTAGTTGTAATCTAAACTTGTAAGTTTGGGTAGGCATTAGATGATTTATAAATACTTGATATAATGTTTAAGTGTAAACATGTAGTGGTGTATGTAGTTAGATTATTTTATAGACTTATCATGCTATGATTCAGTTGTTGAAAAAATTTTAATGCATCTTGTTTTACAATAAAAGAGTTCTTGGTTATTCTGTAAATTGATAGTCTTTTGAATCTTATGAATTATTGGTGTTGTCATGATGTTATGCCATTCTATAAATAGAGTTCTTATGTAGGTTTGAGTTTATAAAACCATATATTTATAGCAACTCATTATGTAATACAAGCTCCCTTAATCATAAGGAAGTAAATTGATAACTAAAACTAACAATATCTCTAATAATATGGAATTAGACTTGTTGTATAATCAAAGTTTTAATGAATCAATAGAGCATTTAAATATCTAAAATGGATTGGCATTGATTATAATATATTACATTGACCTCCTAAAACTTTGAAACCTTTAATAATTGAATCAAGTGAATAAGTTATATTAATCAACTTTGTGTCAAATAAACTAAAGTGTAATCCATTATTAAACAACAAAATTGTAGGCAAGTATTCTAATTTATAAAGCATGACCACTGGTATTATTCTCTTGGGTGGCCTTACTAATCCAATTGTAATCCTAACACAATAGATTAAACATTTTTACAAACTAAATAATCTAACTCATTAAATTGTTTTCTTAGTGTAATTTTGTGTGTGTGTGTGTTCTAGCCTATAATTACCCTTCAGAAATCAAGTTTTTAAAAATAGCTAAAGTGGTTTAAATTAGAATCTGAGTCTTTATCTCAATTATCACTATCTAAGAGAATTGGGTTTTGGTACCACATTAATTTTTAGCTCATCCAATCCAAAATGATACCCTGATTCCAAAAATCTTTCATAGGGAAAATTCCTTTTACTTTGTTGATTCTCTTGCAAATGCGCTTTGGAATCAATGCTTAATAAATGGTTAAGAATTGGTTTCATGAAAAATGAAAACTATTTACATTTATTTTTACCTTCATATCAACTTAGGATCTTTTAATTTCATATTCCACTTTTATTTTCTATTTTTTGTGACCCATTTCTAAATTAAATTTATTCAAAAATTTCTTGTTTTTTTTTTAATTTTAATCTGTGATGTCGCTTTGGAAAGGGTATTGTAATAAAAACTCAGTTTAACATTTCTTGATTATGAAAGTTTTAAATTCTTAGTTTGAGTTTAATATTCATGTATAATATTTTTTATTTATTTTTAATTCCATTTAATATTTTTAGTGAATCTTCCTTGAACCTTGTTTGTCATTGTTTTATGGGTACAATAGAAAATGATGTTAAGTAATATTTTGTTTGATATTATTTTTATTCATGTCATTCACCCTTGTTTTGAAAAAAATACTTTCGTTGTGATGATTTTATCATACAAATTTGATCCATTACTTTATAATAGTGTAAAATTTTTTTGGGGTATTTATTCTAGCATTATTTTGTATCCTATTTAGTTCTGTTGAATCTTTGTAGCCTTAAGAGTAATTTTGGCTAGTTTAACTATAGTATTGACCTAATTATTCTTGTGATTATGTTTATTCCTAAATTTATACTTGTTAATGTATCAAAGTTAGGATGTGATCTTTCTTTGTTTGTGAAGTTGTACTTATAAAATATATTTTGTACTTAGTTATGGAGTTCATGGAAAATTTGTAAAGAGAATTGAAACCTATCTAGCCTCAAGTGTTTGTGATTAATTTTACATCATTTAGAGTTCATGTTGTGTTAAAATTATGGAACCTAAATCATTATTAACTAATCCAGGTTATATTTGAGCCTTAACTCTTTGTGTGTTTTGATTTGTGTAGCAGAGTGAAGTGTAATCAGTTGGACCATAACTTATAATAGCATTTTATTTTCTTGAATTTGTGTTCCATGTTAGTGTTACTATCTTTGTATGCATAGGATTTAGTGTGTTCATTGGAGTGCTAAGAAACAAAAATTGGTGTGGTTTTGTGTGTGTCTTAGATGTAAATTTCATGCATTACATTTTTAACTTGGGATCTATTTTAGGTTAAGCATCCAAAGGTATATCGGAACTTGGTCCTTTCTTTTCTAGATTTTGTGTTTAGGTTGTTTGAATTAGTGGGCTTTACCTAAAAATAAATTCTGATTTTGCTATTACTTATGCTTCATTTAGGGTATTTAAGTAAAATTCATCATCATCATGGGGATTATTGGTGTACATAATATTAAGGCTTAACCTATGTGTATCCACATGGTTCTTGAATCTTCCCTATAGATACAATCATATAAGGTCATGGTCATTCAAGTTAAATAATAACCTATGAGAAGACAAACCCAGAATTGAAGGATATATATTTTTAATATTTATTACATATCCTAGTAGGAAAATTGGGAAATGTCTTTTGATATATCCTTTTAAGATACCCTCCCATTAATTTAATAAAGTTATGGGTTATTTATTGCTCTACCAATCTATCTCACAAAAAATAATGTAGATTAAGGGGATGTTTTAGATAAACTTTGCTTATTTTCTTTAGAAGGAAGAGAAAAAAAACTCAAGAAGGGTATGGTAAAAAAACTTGATATATTATGTGTACATTGATCTAGAAAGTTGTAGATACTTCTCTTTAGCTTGGGAGGAATGACCTATAGATAAGAAATCACTAAAATAAATGATTGATTAGTTAGACATTAGGGTGGATTGCCTACCAAGCTATATCCAAGAATTATGAGCTTCCTTAAAGGCTATCAATCTAAACTTTTAAACAATCAAGTTCTAAAAGATAAATTACTTGCATAAATAACAAAAGATACTAAAATCAAATAAAATAAGTGCTTGCTAAAATAATAGATGAATTTGACTAATTATAAAAATAAGTGGGTCAATACTAATGCTAAATAGGTTGGGTATGGTTCAAAAAATAGGGTAGGGCTCTGTGATCAGGTAGAGGGTCTAAAATTTGGATTTGGTTAGGGTTTGGTGGGTGAAAATGGCTTGTTATTTTATCACATAGAAACTGTTGGTGGTTGGGCTAACCATAGGTGGTTGAGGCAATCATTGGTGGTTGGGATAGACTGTTAGTGGTCAGGATGACCATCATTGATTACTGTGGGTTGGGTATGGTCAAGAAAAAGTTATTTGGATGAGGTCACAAAATGGAATTCTAAGAAATAGGTTTGGGTTGGGTTGATTATGAAATAGAAATAAAGTAACTAAATGATTGAAAGTATATACTTAACTTATTGGTTATTGATCTGATGAATGGTTAAGGTGGTGGAGCCCAGAGTTATTTTGATAGAGTAATGATACTTGGCCATTGGATGATAGGTAGTAACACTTTAGATCTCTATCACACTTGATGGTTCATTAGATCATTGAAAAAACACCTACAAAAAAAAGTGTTGATGTAAAAAGCTCTAGTTATAGATGTTTATCACTTGATTCTAGATATCCATTCACCCTTTCCTCCTCTCTCTTTATAGGAAAGAAGAAGTGAAACAATATGTTAAAAAGGGGTCTAACTTGCTATCTAAATTTATCTATGATATGCATGGGCTTATACATGATTTAGATGAGCTAAATATAAAAAAAGCAAGTCAGACTGATGTGGTAGTTTAGTGGTTCAGGTGGTAGAAACCTGACTGTCAATGGTCAGGCCTAACCATTAATGGTTAGGGTAATCATTGATGGTTAAGATCCAAATATTAGGTTGGATTAAAAGGTGGGTTAGCTAGTAGGTCAATTTTGACCTAGGTTAGGTTTGATTTACATTCAAAAGGTCAGGGTTGGTCCCTAGGGGGTCTAGGGGTGTTTAGACACTTGGCATTATAGTGTGTAGTTTTTTAGTGTCTCATTTTGCCCCTTTTTGTTATGCAATTTATATCAGCAAATGGCAAAAAAAATAGAGTATGGGTCAAAATTTTGGCTACCTCAAGTATGGGAGGAGGTGTTCCCCCTCAAATTAGGAGTCAATGAGGTAAAATAGAATCAAGTGTGGGTTTGATATGTGATTAAGTTGGTATTGAGTTGGTGGTTGATAGGTTGGGAACTAAAGTGAAAACACATACACAAAGTGAAACTAAGTATGATAGCCAAGATCATGTATTAACTAGGTTTCTATTATTGGTAAAATAAGGTCAAATCTAGAAGGACAAGTAACAAGTAGACCACATGATCATATATGATAATTAGGCTACACTCATAAACTCAAGTCTCCTAGACAAGGTCAATGTTTTAATGGGTATCTAAGGTAGCAAGTGCTCCCATGAAAACAAAAATTAGTCAAGTGTGCGCAAGATGGTATAAGATCAAAAAAAATTTCAACATGAAAAGTAGTTAGTGCACTCAAAAGGACCAAGGAAAAGTCATCAAAAAATTTATGCTAATTTGTACTAAAATGGCTCGTAATGAGGTGATGTGGCTGGAGGTAAATTTAGCAGAGGAGGTGATCTTTGATTGGTTGGGTTGGTTTGGTTTGGGGTGAAAAAAGTTGTTTATAGGCAAAAGAAAAATGATAATATCCTAACCATCAATGATCAGGGGTTTTGAAGTCAACCATCAATAATCACACTGACCATCAGTGGTTAGGTGATAAACCCTAAAAGGATGGAGATAAAAAGTACCACCATGAGTCATTTTCATTCATTTTTTTAGTTTGTCTTGGCATGCTGCTTCTTGGCATGTTATGGGAAAATTATGACACTGCTTTTCTAGTAGTTGATTGGGTAAGGTTAATTATTGATTTGATTGAGTAGACTAATGAGGATGTAGGGTGGGTGAGGTAGAGCACATAGATAGGCTATGGGACCCAAGGTTTCTCTTCGATGATGGTTGAAGAATGAGGTAGGGGTTGTCATTCAATTAGTAGAGTAGGTTGATTTTGTAAAATGCATTGGATTTAGATTTGGTTGAATAGTGATTGAGTGCTTGTTGTATATGGGTTTGGTTTTGGTTTGACCTAGGTTTAGGGTTAGATAGTTTGTTTGGAGTTTAAAAATAAAATTAGAAGGGTAGGGTGGTTTGGGGTAGGTGGGGGTAGGATTACGTAGCAATGCTTGGGTTGATTATGATCAGGAGATGGGTATTTAGGTAGGGTAAGGTTGGGATGTTCTACCGATGGTCACATTATAGTGGCTATCAGTGATCATACCCAATTGTCAATGATCGATAATCATCGATGGTTAGATCAGCTAACCATTAGTAGTTACCATGACCATTAGCAATCAAGAAAATGATGATGCATTTTTAAAAAAGGTGAGTTGAGTGGTTATTTGAGTTTGATATTTTTGAATGTTTGAAGTGTAGTTATTGATGCTAATGGGTTGAATGTTCTATTAAGAGTGATGTCAAGGATTTGAGAGGTAAGATTTAAAGGTTAATAATAAAGGTCAAAGTCAAAGGTCATGTCTTAGGTTAAGGTAAAGGTTATAGGTGGAGGTATAAATAGGTAGTGGTCTAAATAGTTAAGGCCAATGTTTGATAGGTAATGTTGATTAGGTTGATTGATAGGTTAAGGGTTTGGCTTAAAAGATAAGCTAGAGGTATATGTTAGAGTAGGTAAATGTTGTGAGTAGCATAAGAGGTAGGTCTAATAATTTAAGTTCATAGACAAAAAATGTATAGAGAATTAGGTTTTTTTGTTATCAAACCATGTAGGCATGGGATCAGATCTAGATGCGAGATTGGGTACCTCAGATCTTTGGTAAGATTTATCAAGGGATGAATATAGATGATTGGGATCATATAGAGGAGGTGGGCCTTGGTGCTATGATGCATTACCAGCATGTGTTATGGGATGCAGTGAT
This sequence comes from Torreya grandis, assembly GCA_037957365.1. NCBI lineage: Eukaryota > Viridiplantae > Streptophyta > Pinopsida > Cupressales > Taxaceae > Torreya > Torreya grandis. The sequence goes on along the minus strand of JARHVA010001167.1, from coordinate 2,398,361 downwards.
GATCATGGTACTCATTGAGAGATGGTATTCTAACATGAACACCTTTTTATTACCTATAGGTGAGATGAGCATCTTATCAAAGGATGTCCACAGGATTACATAGCTACCCATTTTGGGTGAGTTGATTTATCATATAGAGAGGAAGGAGAAGGATGACTTCATAGAGCTATTGTATGGAGATGACCTCAACTTCACAAGGTGGCACATAAGAGGCTTCAGCTACACTCTACTATACTAGAGGGTGAGAAATAATAGGAGGTTATTGATGATAATGGTAGTTTCATGCTTTGTACCAGATTCAGGTGGTGAGAGGTTCCCTTATCTATTATTGGGGGTATTTTTTGAGATGTTATTGGGTCATAAAATGTTTGGTTGGGTGCTTGTGTTTCTAGTTTAGATAAATAGGGAGTTTTGGGTATTTAGAGACCATAAGAGGTATGGTATCAACATCAAATTTATTCTCCACTACTAGGCCTATGATCAAATTTGAATACTAAGGCTGATGGGGTTACCGTTAGAGGGGTACATAGAGATGGACTTTAAAGTTAGATTCATGTAGTGGAGATCTGATTTTGACCTTTCAAGATCAGGTGGAGGGGTTCACAACATTGATTGGTTCAGAGGTGTATTAGATTCCTTGGTTATCAAAGACGTGATCTAGATACCCTATGTCAGGTTTTTATAGTGGGTTCACTAAAGGAGACATACACTATCCCTATAGAGCTATAGATGGATTTTCAATAGGAGAGATGGTGAGATAGAGCTCATTATTTTTGACAAGGTATGGTGATAATTTGGCCTAGTGTAGGATATCCTAGGTCCATTCTCGAGATATAGATAGGAGGATATAGAGTTGTTACTTCTTGAGCCACAACTAGTTCAGATATTTCTTTATCATAAGGAGTTGCCCATGTAGATAGACCAGGATGATGTAGGTATTACATAGGAATATCTTACATGGTATAAGGTATCATATGTGGTGGATGATTTTGCGGGGGATGATGGTGGTTAATATGTGATGGATGTTGACCTAGTTGGGAGAGGTGGCTAGTGGGCTCAGGTACAGGGGGTTACCCTAGATGTATAAGTAGTAACTTTAGAGAGGGATCAAGTATGAATGACATTGGCCATGATGTAGGCTTCCATTACAACATTATAGGTCAGTTGGTAGCAACATAGTGTTAGGTAGCTACAATTATAGGTGAGAGGGCTTAAGCTAGAGCTATGTTAGCCTTGGTTACCTAGGAAAGAGATTCCCTAAAATAGGTCAAAGGAGGAACCACAACACCTATAAGACCACTAAGCACTATTCCCATGTAGAGGTACATAGCTATAGTGGAGAAGCTCCACTATTATGAGGTGATAGTCTTTAGACATTGTCTTGATGAGCCTCGATGGGGTGATTAAAGAGCTAGTATGGATATAGGTGTTGGTATGATGACACAAGGTTAGTGGGCTACATCCATGGGAGGATAAGTAGGTACCTAGAGAAGACAGGTAGGTACCTCGAGAGGATAAGGACTAAGAGGATATAGTGGCCTCGGGGAATAGTTTAAATATGAGACATTACATATGTTGATGTATATGATTTTGATACCAACCTATGAGCTAATGTAGTGAGATGTATATTTATTTTGAGAGATAGATGTATATTTTTGTATACATGATGATGTTTATGGTTGATTATAGACTCATGATTTATAGATATGATCTTTATATATTGCTTATGATTAATAATTGTGATTTACATGTTGATTAATGATGATGTAATTATTGATTATGGTTATGCTCATGATAATAAAGATATGGATGTTGATAGACTCACCCAGCTAGGCATGTGATGAGATGGATTTTGTTTACGGTCATGATGATATTGATATGATGGTTATAATTGGTACATTTGATATGATAATCATTTATATGATGAATGGATAATGTTATGATGTTGATCATAGGGATTATTGTTTATGTTTTTTTTAAAAATTATTTATGATTATGATGTTTTTTATGGATGATTATGATGAGGTTTATGATAATTATGATTATTATTTTTGATGATGTTGTTTATGGATGTTTTTTGCTATTATGTTTTTATGTTGATATGGTTGTGGTGAAAGTGGTTTATTTCTTTAATGATTATATGCTTCCTCATTTTGATTTATACATGTGTTGAAAGTGGTTTATTGGTTTATTGTTCATGGATGTTATGATGTTGATGGTAATGAGTATGTGCATAGATATGGTTTATGCTAATGATGTGTTTTTTTGATGATATGATGATGATATTATGTGATTATGATTATGGTCATTTTGTTTAAGGCGAAGCACATAAATTAAGTTAAATAACAAAACCAGATGTGAGAAAGGGTAGATAATCAAGAGACAAATGTCTAAGAGAATATATCAACCAATTATGAGAGGATAAGAATAGGGAATGATGTTTATTCTTTATTAAGGACTAAAACAAGATCAAATTGGGATGGGCTTAGAGAAAATAAACCCTTTGAATTCTTTGTATTAGCATTCATTAGTTGGTTAAAAATGTGTCTTGATTACATCATGTCAAGTGAGCTTAAAAATCTTTAGCTTATAGTGTATAAAAGGGAGATGGATGAAAATGGAACCTTCTTGTGAGACTAATATGCCTCTTTAGGAGGTTACTAAAGATTTAGTATAGACAAGTATATGTCATATAAGATGTAGATTGATTGATTCAGGAAGTCTACTCATGAGAGTCGATTGTGGCTTTCAAAATTATTGTGCTTATGAGAGTTGATTATGGCTTTCAAAATTATTTTGCTTTTTTTGATAATTGATAATAGGTATTTTACTTATTTTGTTATTTCTTACAAGGGTTGGGGAAGCTAATTGATGTGGGAAGCTTCTAAAAAATTTCTATGATTTGACAAATACTTTACTCAAGCATCCTTCAAGGGAATGGTCTAAGTTTGTGTGCTTTGTTTTAAGGATTTTGATAGTTATCCTTCAAGGGAGTAGTCTACCTTATATTTAAGCAATTTTGATATGTTTTTGATAGCTATCCTTTAAGGGAGTAGTCTATGGATACTTTTTTTGCTTTTTCTTTTGATGTCATGGACTTGATTATATAAGCTTAAAGGGTCACCTTTTATGAAGGTAAAAATAAAAGCACAAGAAGGTTGATTAGGTGCAAAAGACATTTAGGTGATAATAACCATTGGGGATTTGTCCTAGATAAGGGGTAAAAAGTACCATGAAAATCATGCTATGGCAAGATCCATGGTACCCATTCTTCAAGATTAAGATATGATTATGACAAATAATCACATGATTCAATTTTAATCAGTTTCTTCTAAAATAGGGAGATGAATGTGGTTTGAAAGCAAGGGATGAGCTTAAGTTAGATAATAGGCGAGTTTGATCCTTTTTAATAAAAGAAAGGATGTAGATGTGAAGCATTGTGGGACTTATGCTCTAGGTTTACCTCAAGAGAGGATAACCAGTAAGCTCTTAATCTATACTTATGCATTATGATAGAAGATCCAAGCTAATTGAAATCAAACTTACCTCACTTACTTTTCTCCATATTGGTGACATGTTGGTTTTCATTTACAACAAAATCTGACATTTAATTATTGTACTTTAATGTGTTTGTTATAGGCTCATTTGATGCATTCTTGATAGACATAAACATGGGTGAGTGATTCTAAATGACGCTCATGAAGTAACTCAAGTTGGGTTAAATGGTGATAACAATGATAATTTTTAAAAATGATATCCTATAGGGATATGTGAAGAGAGGGAATTTGGGCATTGAGAGGAAAGACAACCTCTAATATAAAAAATAGATAAAAATGGGTATCATCCATAGAGGTTTAAATGCTAGTATGATATGCCCATACGGCAAAGGGGATATGTAAGTGCCAATCCTGACCAAATGCATTAACCAATTTAGTTATCATGTTGTTGAGAGTTTTATCAGAGGCTTTTGCCTATCCATTTGCTTAAGGATGATAGGGTGAAGATAAACTTAACTTGATGTAGAATGTATCAAAAAGACCTTGGACTTGTTTGTTTTTGAAAGATTTGCCATTATCGGTGATGATTTTATGAGGAACACTGAAATGATAGATAATGTGATGATTAATGAAGTCGATAATATTTTTAGCTTTGGTTGATACAAGAGGAATAGCCTCTACCTATTTGGTGAAATATTTAGTCATAATGTTGATAAAATGGTATCATTGTGAAGAATGGGGGTTAATTTCACTAATAAGTTCCAGACCCCATTGTGAAAAGGGCCAAAAATCTGTGGAGACATGAAAACTATGGCTAGGTACATGATGTAAATTAGCATGTTATTAACATTTGACATAATTTTTCACATAATCATAGCAATCTTGGTTAAGGGTAGGCCAATAGTAATCAAGGAAAAGATTGTGTGTAGTGACAGCTATGCCATTAAAATGTCCCCCACATATCCCATCATGTATTTTCTTGATAGCATGAGAGGCTTCGTGACTATGTAGGCAACAAAATAGGAAACCACCAAAGCCATGTTTATAAATAATTCCCCTAGTATGGTATAACATGAGGTGATCTAGATAAATTCTCTTCAATCATTCTTGGAAAGCTAGGAAGGAATGATGGAAATGTTGAGATAGTCGAAGGTCTATTGATACCAAAGATTAGGTTAGGTCTCCTCCATATTAAAGATGGTATGAGAATATATTTTGACATAAGAGGGTTGGATAAGTTTGTTGATAATGATAGATATCTTAGATTTATTAGGTGTAGATGGGATCTTAGATGTGAGGGAAGCCATCATATTGGCAAACTTGTTTGTAGATCACAGGGTGCTTTGGATATGGTAGTGTTTAAATGAGGCTAAGAGTATGTTAGCTAATTCTTTTTGCTATTGCAAAACATCATTTTTATACTAGTAATATCCATTTATTTGATTGAACACAAGTTGAGAGTCATCAAAGATGTTGATCATTTTGAATCCCAAGGCTAATGTAGTTTGAAGGCCTATCACTAAGGCTTCTTACTCAGCCATGTTATTGGTGCATTCAAAAACTAGCTTGAAGGATAAAGGAAGAGGTTCACCATGAAGGGGGATAAGGATAATCCTAGATCCCTAACCACATTGACACTTTGATCCATCAAATAACATGGTTACTTGATAGGTGAAGTATTCCTAAGAGAGGGTTATGATGGACTCACTCAAAAACTCAAAAAGAGGAGGGTGATTATCTGCTAATGGTACCTTGGCCAATTGGTAAAAAATGATTTGTACTTTAATTGACTTCTATTGAAGAAAATCAAGGTAAAACTCAACTAAGAACATGAGGCACTTGGCTATATGTTGGTTTTGGTATGGCTTGGAGTGCATATACTTGAGTAGGTTAGTATTGGTTATGACATAGGTCTTGTGGTTGAGAAGGTAGTGCCACAACTTGGTGGCCACAAAGAGCAAGGCTAGGTAAAGCTTATTGATATGGGTGTACCAAGTCTCATACTCTATAAAGGTATGACTAATCTTGTAGATAGCTTGATCTTTATGTTGTTCATCCCGATGAGTAAGTATTTCCCCTAAGGAGTGGTCAGCAGTAGAGATATAAAGGTAATAATGTTGATCATCCTTGGGAGGAGTGAGGATAGGTGGAAAAAAAAAGTACCTTTTAAGTGAGTTAAAGGCCTTTTAATAGTTATTATTTCATTTAAAATATACATCCTTCTTCAAGAGGTGATGAAAGGGTTGACATTAGTCTAAGAGCTAGGAGATAAAGTGATGAATGGATTGGAGCTTCCCATACAAATCGCAAAGTTATTTGAGGTGTGTTAGAGGCAACATGTCAAGCATTGTTTTCATTTTTATTGGATCAACTTTGATTCTCCAAAGGGAGATGATAAAACCAAAGAACTTTCCTAACAAGACCCAAAAAATGCACTTCTTGGGTTTAAGGTGGACATGGTAATGAATGAGTTGGTTAAAGATAATCTTGAGGGTAGCCAAATGATCTTTATGATATTTGGATTTTCCAATAAGGTCATTGACATAGTCTTTGATGATTTTGTGGGTAAGGTCATGGAAGATGTAAGTCATATTGTATTGGTATGTTATTCCAATGTTCTTTAGTATAAAAGGTGTGACCCTATAATATAAGGTCCCCCATGGGGTAATAAAGGTGGTTTTGTGTCGATCTTTAGGGGTAATTAAGATATGATTTTAATGCAAGAACCTATCCATAAGATATAACATCACATGGCCAATTGTGAGATAAACAAATTGATCAATGTTTGGTAGAGGAAAGTAATCTTTTGGGTAAGCAAGTTTGAGGTCACAAAAGTCCACACAAATGTAAAGCTCCCTATGGATTTGGTTATAGGCATGATGTTTGAGACCCATTGAGGGTAGTCAATGGGTAGAATGAAATTGACAGATAAGAGATGTTGAAGCTCTTCTTTGGTGAGAAGGGCTATATGAGGGTGCATTTACCAAAGTTTCTACCTAATGAGATTAGCATCATGGTTATTGAATATGTTATGGGTAGTGATAGAGGGTCAATTCCTGACATGTCACTGTAAGACCAAGAAAATGCCATGCTACAATGTTGTAGGAAAGAGGGGAAGTTTCAAAGCTCTTTGAAATTGAGTGATTGGCCAATTTTGACAATGTGGGGGTTATCTAGAATACTAAAGTTGATATCCATGGTGGATTTATTCAACATGGTCAAATTATCAAGAGGAAGAGATTTGTGGATAGAAGAATTTGGTGCACCAAGGTAGGTGAGAATGGAATAATCATCTTGACACTGAATGGTATTAATGGTGGGATAGTCATCTCCTATCATCTTAGGATGGGTCTTAGGGATGGTTACAGTCACTCAAATCAGGGGTCTAAGGCTGATCATGTTGATGAAAAAGAAATTTAGGGGGGATGATCTCAAAATCCTCAGTTGTCAATAGAGAAGGGGTTGGTGAAGAAGGGATGTCTTTGTCAATGATAGTAATGGGAGGTGGTTTGGTTTGTTATTTATGTGGTATGAAATTGAGGCCATGATTTTCATGAGGTTTTTGGGTTTTGATTGGAAGCAAATCATGTGGCTCATATTCATATCAACCTAGGTCAAATCCCTTCTAAACACACTTGTAGAGGTATGTTTTGGTAAATTTTAGTTTATCTAGGTAGGAAAAGTTGGAGGTGAATGGTTGAGGTGAAAAAGAGGTGGTGGAAGTGTTGAGGGGTTTCTCAATTCCCCCTAGATGAAATTGGTTTGACAAGATGAGGGTCCAAAAGGAATAATGGTACCAATATTGGGGTCATAACTGGGTTGGTGGTCAAGTTTCCCATACTCTTAGGAGGTAGGGAAAGCATCAAGGGTGAGAAGGTGATGCTCCCCCAATGAAATATGTTGGAAGGTTGATTGTAAAGGGTCAATTATGGGGATTTGGGTAGAAGGGATGGAAGAACTAGTGGATGTTTGGTTAGTAGAAGAAGATGGGGTTTCATCTATCACTAATGAAGGTTTGTTAGGTGGAGGAAGGAGAATTCCATTGGGTTGGTATGTCATGTTTCATGATGTGAGAAGGCTCGAGTCAGCTTGTATGCTAATAATTTGACCATCATGCTCAAATTTGATACACTGATATAGAGTGGATGGGACATAACCCATAGAATGAATCCAAGGGTGTCTAAACAAGATGTTTTACTAGAATTCTCCTTCTAATACATAAAAGAGCTTAAGAAATGTGCAAGATCCTAGGTGAATGTGAAGGATGATAGTTTATAAAGTTGTGGCCATGGTATTATTGAATGATCAAAGTACTATTGAGGTTTATTACATGATTTTCTCAATTAATTTGAGTTGGTTGTAGGCATGGGAGGAGATTTTGTTGATACTAACTCCCCCATCAATCATAACCCTCTTAAAATGGGTCTGGTTGATATAGGTGGTAATGAAAAGAGGAAGATCTGGGTCATCTACATGGATGGAAGGTATTTTTGAATCTTTGAAGGTAATAGGGTAAGAAATGTGAAGGGATCCAACAAAGGCTGATAAAGGTTGAGGGTCTTTTAACATCACCTCTATAGATTGTAATGCTTATATCATTATTTGGTGATGGTGTGGTGAGGTGTTAATCAGTTCACACAAACTCATCTTCACTAGGGTTTGGTGAAGTTATTTCAGAACTACTTGGTGGATTGATTTAGATGGATTGGATTAAGATGGACTCAAAATGGATACTTTGGGCTTGGTTGAAGGTGTTTGGTATTAGCTAGGTGGTTGGGTGGTAGATGAGGGATATTTTCATGGAATGAACACCTTTTATTTTACCTTATCCTTTGGTTGAGCCTATGATCACATGACCACATGGATGGTATGGATTGGGGGAAGAGTCAGGCTAGATGATTGCTTTTATTCCTCTTCACTTTGAGGTGAGAGTGGAGGGGTAGGTAGTTGTTGGTTGATGATTTGTGGTTCTTGGGTTAGTGGTAGGGTTACAAAAGGCTCATAAGATAACAAGTCATCCTCATGATATAGCTTATGGACTAAGACTTGGAGAGCCTTTCATTTCTCTGTATCATGCCCTTGTGTCCTATGGTATGAACATACTAGTTTATCATTATACCAAGATGGTTTAGGACTCTATGGGTCAAATGGTCTGATAGGTGGTAAGGTTAAGTAGGATGCTTTCAATAACCTCTAAAGGATAGTTGAGTAGGATTCTAGTAAATATGGCAAGGGTATGGGAGTCTTAGGTTTGGTGGTTGAGGTAGGAGCCCTTTTAGGATTAGGTTTGATGGTGGGAGTCTTGGGTGAGGGATTTTTTTGGTGGATTATTTAGGTTTGATGGTGGATGACTTGGAGATAGAAGGTATTGGGATAGATATATAAGGGATAGGTAGTTTGGTTATAAGAGGTGTGGAAAAAATAGATGAGGATGAAAGTAGGAGTGATGGTGTAACCAAGAGTGGGTTGGTTGGGTTTGAGCTTTGCTTGGGGTTGTTTATTTCCTTATTAAGGTAGAGGGGTGAGGTCCCAAAATAGAGTGTAAAGTGGAGAGGGGAGGTAAATTTTTAGTTTGTGAGATATTGGGTGGTTTAGCTCTCTTGGATGATTTAGTTAGGGGTTTTTTGTGTGGGCTTGGTGTGTTTAAATCCACCTTTACCAATGGGTGAGTAAGTTTTTGAGAAGGAAACATGCCAAGATTTATGGTAGGCTTTGTTGGAATGATGAGAGGTGACTTGGGTACTTCAATTAGGGTAGGTGAAGATGATTTGGTGATGGTTTGGTTGGTAGAGACATCTAATGTTTCAAGTGTGATGGTGATTTGTTTGTTAGTAGAGATGATAGGTTGGTTTGAATTATAATGGTGTTGTTGGGGGTTCTTGCTTGGTAGGGTAAGGAAGTCTAAGATGGTGCCAAAATATGTCATGATCTATGTCAGGTTGGGATAGGTATCCTAAGTTTTGGACCATTTTATAAAAAGGTTTGTAGATAGGTTTGATCCCCTCAGCATTGGTCTTAAAGTATAAGTCCATAGTTGGATAAAGGCAAGTGGGTAGTTCATTCTTCACCTCAATCAAAGGTTTTGAGGCTTGGGAAGGTAGTTCCTTGATGGGAGGAGTAGGTAGAGTTATCTCTTCCATAATGATGCTTTTCATAGGAAGAGTAGATTATTGTAGGATAGAAAAGAAAGGTGTGTTAGGTATAATTTCCTCCTTCAATATGTCCTTAAAACGGGTTGGTTACTCCACTATATCGATAAATGGAGGGTAAAAATTTATGTCCTTTATTTGGCTTTCAAAGGAGAGGTTGGTGAATTCATTACCTCAATAAGTGGATGGGATTGTAGGGTAGATTGGGTAGTGGTCTCTTCAGAAATGAGTTCACTAAGTACCATGTTAATAGTGTGTACCTCATGAGAGGGTTTTACTTTGTTTTCATTATTGGTGGATGGAGCATGGTTGGGAAATGGTTATATGAAGATGTCAAGTGAGTGGTTTTGAGGTGCATTGGGGTTATCCAACATAAGCTCCCCCTTATCATTGATATTTTGGATGATGCTCTTTAAGGTGTTGCACCTCCTAACGTCATATCCAATGACATGGTGGAAGGCACACAATTCATTCTCTTTATACCAAGTAAATGCAAGACAAGAAGAGTTGAATTGTTGTGGAAATTAGATAAGAGGAAGTTGGATAATGTTGTCTTTTAACATTTTCTCCAAGATTGATGTATATGACTCCCCTAATGGAGTAAATTATCTTTGGTTTTTATGGTTTGGATTCTTGGTATTTTGATTAGAGGAATTGGAGGAGTTAGATTGGTTAACAATGGGTGGAGGGGAAATATTAAGAACAAATTCATTCGTGGTTCCTTTATTCTTGGAATTAGTGTTGGTTTGGTTGTTGGGTTTAAGGGATGAGGTCTCACTTGATTTAAATGTAGAGTTCTTGTTTTTTAGTTTCAACTTCCCTTCATCAATGGCCTTATTTTCTAGTTTTAATGTAATGGTGAAAGCCTAATCAAATGTCTTGAAGGTTTAAACCTATAAATTATAGGAGACATGTTTGGCACAAGCCTAAGCAAAGATTTCAATCAGCTTAGGTTGGGGTAGAGAAAATGAGAGTTGATTTATGAGATTTCTCCAATGGGCCATGAAGTCAACAATGGATTCACCATCAATTTGTTAATGGATTAAATATCTGTGATGGAGAATTTATTAGAGATGTTTATAGAAAAGTGATATAAGAAAATTTGAATTAATTGGGCAAAAGAAAAGAGGGAGTGCTTCATAATAGCATTGTACTAGTCTAGTGCCAGACCTAATAGAGACATGGGGAAGGTATGATGAATGAGATCATCATCATATGAAATCATATAGCATGAATTCATAAATTCTCTTAGGTTTTGTTGAGGTTCCTCCTTACTCTAAAACTTCAAAAACTTTAGAAGTTCACATTGAGGATGATATGTTGAATAGGGATGGATGGGTGAATTAGTTCATTAAAGTTTTGGTCATATGACAAAATATCATGGGCTCCAAAAATGAATGACTCTAAAGTGGTAATTTTATCCATTAAAATTTTGAAAAGGTTGGTTTGGGGTTGTGTGCCCCCATAGTTGTAAGGTAGGCTATGTTGGGTCTAGGTAGGTGCAACATGTGGGTAGATGGTAGGAGGTTGGGAAGTTGCCACATACTAATACTTGGTCATGGGAAATTGAGATGATGCCACATATGAATATGTGTATATTGGTGGTTGGGTGAAAGGTAGAGGTAAATAACCTTGTGGGTTAAGGATGTAGCTCAAGTTTGGTGCAGTGGGTGCTTGTTGAGAGATTAACGTAGGTTGGGTAGGAGGTACGATTGGGTTAGTAAATAGAGGTTAAGTGGTCAATTTTTTACTGATGGGTGGAAGGTATGAGAACCACCAAGTTTTGAAATGGAGTGAAGGTTGGTAGGTTAGAAGCAACAGGAATGGCAGTGGCACTAGAAGTGGGTACTCCTATAATAAGGGAGGTACCAATGCCTAAAGGTTGGGTTTTTCCTATGTTAGGAGGGTTATTAGTTAGGGAAGAAGGTGCTTGAGTATTTTTTGGTTGAGTGGGTCAATTATAAATGGTGGTATCAATGGGATTATTGGTAAAGGATGATGTCTAGGAGGATAGGTTTTAGGTGGAGATCATGGCAACATAAATGTTACCTATAAGGTGGGATGACATGCCATAAGATAGGTCAATAGGTGGAACTGAAGCAAGGGTATGGTGGGATATGGTGTTAAGGTAATGTTGAAAGGCTATGGGGTTATTGTCTAGAAAGGTGGCAAAGTCCACATCACCTTGGGAAATCATTCAAGGGATGCTAAGACTCTCATAAGGATGAAAAGAACTCTCTACATTTGAGATATAGTTCATGGCTAAGGGAGAAAAGGAAGATTGATGATTAGGATGTGGGTCTTGATTTTCTTGGGTTTTTAGTTGTTGCCTAGTTCAAACCATGTAAGGAAATAAGAAGATGCAAATAATCTCATAACTCAAATGGATAGAAGACAAGAATAATTCAAGGAAATAAAACACACACTAAAGCATGTTAAGTCCTAATATTCTTTTTAGTCTCTCTTTTGGCTTATACCTTAAGCTTTAAGAATTATGTGACTAAAATTGACTTATAGAGAGGGTACTAGAAAAGAAGTCTATGGTTGGTTTTAGGTTATGTTTAGGCTCTTAAAAGGATCTATACTAGAATTAGTACATGTCTTGATATTGGTGCCTACCCCCTCACTTCACACACCACAATGATAAGGATTTTGGGTGCTTAGCTAAGATATATTGATTCCTAGAGATTATACTCAATCAAAGAGCTGAGTTGGTTCTCCCCTTGGTGATGAAATCCAAGTAGGATAGCCAAGAAAAGGTGACCACTAGGTAATGAAATCCTAGTCAAGATTTATATCAATGTTTGATGCTTACTGAGATATAAGTGGTTTGGTTTTGTGTGTGTGATAAGAGTGAAGCTATGGTTGATTAATTTGCTTTAATTAAGCTATGTGAGCTAAAATAAGAAAGTAGACAATGTATGTAGTTAATTTTAAGCCTAAAAAGAAACTTTGATTCCATTATATGAGTAGAGAGATAAGAAAGAGAGTCACATAGATGCAACTATGAACCCAAGAAAAGACTCAAGGGTCCTATCGGGCATGCCAAAATATTACAAATTTTTTTTTCTTATTTTATTTAGAAGGTAGAGAAAAGAAGCTCGAGAAGGGTATGGTAGAAAATCTTGATATGTTGTGCATGTATTGATCTAAATGGTTGTAGATAATCCTCTTTGACTTGGGAGGAATGACCTACATATAATAAATCACTCAAATAAATGGTTTATTAGTTAGATTGTAGGGTGGATAAAGCAAGCTAGATCTAAAATGCACAAGCTTCCTTAGAGGCTGTCAATCCACAATTTTAAACAATCAAGTTCTAAAAGATAAAGTACTTGCATAAACAATATAAGATACTAAAATCAAATACAATAATTTTTTGCTAATATAATAGATGAATTTGACTAATTATAACAATAAGTGGGTTAATACTAATGTTAAATAGGTTGGGTATGGTTTATAAAATAGGTCAGGGCTCTGTGATCAGGTAGAGGGTTTGAAAATTAGATTTGGTTAGGGTATAGTGGGTGAAAATATCTTGCTATTATTTTGTCACATAATTATTATTAGTGGTTAGGGTAACCATCGATGGTTGAGGCAATCGTTAATGGTTGGGATAGACTGTCAGTGGTTAGGATGACCATCAATAGTTACTGTGGGTTGGGTCTAGTTAAGAAAAGGCTATTTGGATGAGGTCACAAAATGGAATTATAAGAGATGGGTTTGGGTTGGGTTGATTTTGAAACAAAAACAAAGTAACTAAATGATTTAAAAAAATATACTTAGCTTATTGATTGTTGATTTGATGAATGGTTGAAGTGGTGGAGCCTAGGATAATTTCAATAGAGTAATGATACTTGGCTATTAGCCTATAAGAGACAACACTTCAAATCTCTATCACACTTTTTGGTTTATTATATCATTGGAAGAACACCTATAAAAGGAAGTGTTGATTTAAGAAGCTCTAGTTTTGGATGTTGATCACTTGATTCTAGATCCCCATTCACCCTCTCCTCCTATCTCTTTATAGGAAGGAAGGAGAGGTATCAATACATTAACAAGAGGTCTAACTTTATATCTAAATTTATCTCTCACATGCATGGGCTCACACATGATTTAGATGAGATAAATATATAAAAAAACAAGTCAGAGTTATGTGGTAGTTTAGTGGTCTAGGTGGTAGAAACTTGATCATCGATGGTCAGGCCTAACTGTTTATGATTAGGGTGATCATCGATAATTGAGGGCCAAATGTAAGGTTGGGTTAAAATATGGGTTATCTAGTAGGTCAATTTTGACTTGGGTTAGGTTTGGTTTGTAGTTAAAAGGTTAGGGTTGGTCCCTACAGAGCCTAGGGGTGTTTCGACACTTGGCATCATAGTGTGCATTTTTTTAGTGTCTACAAGGGATCAATAAGGGTTCATTCAATCTTGACCATAATAAAATCTTGATTATACCAATATGCACCAATATGTATAATTGATGTCCTCATATCCTCTGATAACCTTGGTATGCTTTGTTCATTGATGACTGTGTAAAGAAGTAATATAAAATATAAATTTCTCTGATATATGTCAAATACTTGTTCTCATTAAATAGACAATATTGTAAGTGAAGTAGAGAAGAAGAGGGTGTTTACATAGGAAAATTAGCATGAAAATAAACCACACTGGCACAACATGCATCAACTAAATAGGACATCACATAGAAGCTTTGTCCTTATCCGGATCCTAATACATGTTTTAAATTATATGAAATAATTACCCTAAAGTTTTTTTTAATTTATAATCAAAGAGAATTTTTAATAAATACACCCAAAATTTATTCACATACTTGATATCATATTCACCATATAGACTATTCATGGGATGAGAACTAACATCCTCCCTATTAGCCTAATTATCTGATCTTCAGTCCAATCCTTAAGAGTTTACTTGATGTCATGTGTATCCAACCAACATATGGCCACTACTTGGTTATATGAGGTTTTTGGGTTTAACAAGTGATAATATCTCTCAAAATAAACTTTGGTTATACAAGATAATGGAGACCCATTACATAAATAATTTAATGGAATGAGAACTGACATCCTCCCTATCATCCTAGTTATCTGGATCTTCAACCCAATCCTTAAGAGTTCACCTGATCTCATGTGTATCCAACCAACATTGGGCCACTACTTGGTTATATGGGGTTATGGGGTCTGTCAAGTGATAATATATCTCAAAATAAACTTTGGATATACAAGTTATCTTAAATGTCCTATTGGGAGAGTAAATGAGTCATCATAACAACATCATAAATAAAGTATGAAACAAGTTAATACAGGGGAATACCTCTATTTTAGTTTTTACCTTTGCAATCCCACCTTTTGTATTATGACCATATCCTCAAATTAATTTATTTCTCTTTGATAAAGGTCCTCATCATCTGAGATTATGCGAACCTCATCCACTACTTTAAATACAATGTTTTGATTCATACAATCCATTACTCTAGGTGTGAAAGCAGTTTATTTAATTCTTGAGTGGGGTCAGAAGAAGGAGATGAAGCCAAGGAAAATGTTGTAAGTTCTTATCTAGAATAAGATACTAGTGACAAAAATTATAATCACTAGGTTTAAAAAATTTATTTGAAATGGTCTATTCAGTATGGACTTTTATGAATTCTCTCTATGAAGCAAGAATACCTATATACTATGAGAGTTAAGTTGACTATTATATCACATTCCTTCACATTATATAATTGAAACTCTTATTGATGGGTTTAGTCACATCATATATGTGAATTGATTAATAAGATGGACTTTTGTAACTATATAAACTAATTTCCCATTATAATTTTAATTCTACCCATTTTTTATCACTTTTTTTTAAAAAATGAAATCTCATCCATCCACATGTAACAATCTTAAGGGACCCATAGTCCTAGAGTCTCTTAGAGTCTACATTCAGTCTCGTTATTTATTATGCCAATGGGGACTCATACATCAATTTTGCATGTAAATTATAATTTGGTTGACAATGATTTTTACACATGTATACCTCCTAGCATTGGTTGATGATGTGTGTTTTTGATCAAGAATTTTTGTTTATTGTTACTCTCTTGGGATCAAATGGATTGTTTCATGTTTTATCCTTGGATTGAATTGAGGCCGTAGGGTGTAAAGATTTATTGGAATCTCTTGATGTCTATTTAAATATAAAAAGTCTCTACAAGCCATAGGCATATTGAAGGAGTGGAAAGTGAATATATTTGATTAGACTAGGGCACCATAATGTTTAAATGTATGTTTCTTAGTGTAAGACCATGTAAGTATGGGAAACCTCCTATGAATAAAAACTATGTGGTGTAGATTTGATAATAAAACAAATCAATCAAGAAACATGTATCATTGACTACATAAATGAGAGGTATTAGTGTGTCTTTTAGATGAAATATTTCTCAAGATATCACATAATTCATGATACTTCATTAAGATAATATGCTTGGCACCTATATAACACCCTTTGAATAGATTAGTGAAATCAAAATTAAATAAACATTGATCATGAACATAAATAGTGTTTATATATATATATATATATATATATATATATATATATATATATATATATATATATATATATATATATATATATATATATATATATATGTATAAAACTCCCATGGTCAAGATAATTGAACTTTGAATTAAAGATCCATTTTTTTCTTTAATGGTGCCTCCTTTATCATTGATCATCCTGACTATATCAACATGTTCCTTTCATAACATTTAGTTGGCCTTTAATGGTTGAATGGTGATTCTTACAAGACCTAATTTCCTTGGCTCAACCCTGGTCACATGTTTGATCTCCCATAAAAGGTCCCCAAGCCTTTTGAATTTGAACCTCACTCATTTATTTGATTTTTATGATATGTACACAAACCATAGATCTTCCTAGGAACCTAACATGCTTATGCCACTTGTCAATTTATCACCTATCCTTGAGATACATTAACCCTATTGACCTTGCTTGTACTATTAGATCAAGCTGTACAAAAGAATATGGAACCTTGATTTCTTACCATGAGGATCCTTTGAAAAGTTAACTTGTGTACCATTAGATCAAGATGTGCAATGCAATGTATATCATCAAATCTTTTGGGACCCATTGTTTGAAATATAATAACTATTTTAAAATCTCATAATTTATGTTTTCACTCCCATCATTTGACATCTATGCGATCATATTTGACATCTTCATGATCATCAAATTTAGGCTCCAATGGTTTTTTTTTATCATAGCTTAAGTTAAACATCTATGTGAATGTCTCTCATTTTTTGACCAATTTTGAAGGCTCAGATCTGG
Organism: Torreya grandis; assembly: GCA_037957365.1. Lineage (NCBI taxonomy): Eukaryota > Viridiplantae > Streptophyta > Pinopsida > Cupressales > Taxaceae > Torreya > Torreya grandis. Next base: position 2,381,363 of record JARHVA010001167.1, on the reverse strand, counting down.
AAGCGAAAAGGTCATGGAGACACCAAATTTGTAAGAGATGTTATTGATACTAAAAATATTATGCCCACTTGATATGCTAGCTCTAGAACTTTCTAAGTGTATTTACAAAGTGTCCAAGTGAGCCAACCTATGTGCTTTACATGATCTCCATGCACCTATCACTGATCATTAGACCCTAAGTGGATATTTGTTGAGACTTTAATTTGAAATTTGCACAAATGTCTAGCTTTGTGTGACTAATTTTAAATTCTCATAACTTGATATAGGAAGCTCACACAGACTTGAAATTTTTAAGATATGATCCTGGCATAAATAACTCCACGTCTCTATATTATTTTAGTTTCATACCTCTCTGAGATACATTTATAAAATACATAAGGGAACTGGTCTATTTTTTCCTTTTTGCATGGATTTCCAAGGCTCAAATGAGATCTTGGGGCTTGTGAAAAACTTGATTCATTCTCTTGAATCTTATGATCACCATGGAGACCTATTTTCCTTAATTTGGACAAACTACACTTTAAGTGAACTTAAAGTGTTTCAAAATCTTTACATGTTGCATGATCTATTTGGTCCATTCATTCCATCCATAACATCTATTCATTTTCTCATCCATTAGAAACCTAACCCATCGAGTCATAAGCTTGGTATGTTGGGAAAAATGGCCAACATATTTGGTGAGTCATAGGAGTTGTATGCCTGCTATGCAAGATTAGTGTCCTTAAACTAGTCCATTGGGTATATGGAGTCCCAAATCTTCTCTCAATTGATCATGAAGATAACAAAAGGATATCCCTATCTAAAACCTCTTTGAAATAATAGGAATAAAAGAAAAGAGAACAATAAAGTACCCAAGGCACTTATTGAATGGAAACACACAATAGAAAATTAAATGTGCACAAGGCACTTATAGGGAAGCACAAAAGCTACTCTAATATGTATAATATATTACAATGGATGGAATGCTTCTAATAATAAGGTTTAAAATAATTTCCATTGACTAATATGGGTAATACCAATCCATCTAGTTAGGCAAGTTTAAAATCATTATGTTATTTACATCTATGGATCAAACAAGGACCACTCCACAAGCTGTCAAACTTGGTATGGTTGCCTAGTTTGGCCTTATTTGAGCCCCATTTGAGGACTAGGTCCCCTTCCTTAAATATCCTTATTGTATCTCTCTTTTCAAAGGAATTTTTGACCTATTCTTGATGTGATTCCAAAGTTTTCATAGCAAGGAATCTGGTTTCTTCCAACTCCATGAGTTCTATCATCCTCACATTCATGGGTTCATCCTCCATCAACTCAAGTTGATCGGCTAACTCTAATTTAAGAAATTCAAGGAATATAGGCAATTTGTCTACCCTTAAATACATAATAATATAAGGAAATTTTCCATTGGTAGTTTTAGGAGTCACTCTATCAGCCCACAAGGTTATCCTTAGCTTAGTATGCCATGTTCTTTAGTTCTCTTCCATGGTCCTCCTGATGATCCTTAGTAAATTCTTGTTTGTGGACTCTGCCAATCCATTTCTTTGAGGACAGTCATAGGAAGATGTGTTAAGGTAGATGCCTAGTTTGATATCCCACTCATTTATCTTCATACTAAGGAATGGTAATGCATTATCTAAAATTATGGTGGTTGGGACACCAAACCTGGTCATAATGTTATCATAGAAGTCCTTCAAAGCAATAGATTCTACCCACTTGGTGAAGTATTTAGTTATAGTGAGCACCCATTTATGCCCTAAACTTGATGGTGGATTGATCACCCCTATGAATTTTAACCCCCATTGTATGAAAGGTTGATACACTTAAATTGGATTGAGTGGAAGGGTTATTAGTTTTTGATTTCTTGTAAAGAGAGCACACTTCTGGAATTTTCTAACCCATGTATGGGCATCTTTAAAAATATTGGGCCAATAATAACCAACCCTCATTACCTTTGTTTCTATAGTTATAGGTGTCAAATGACCTCATACATGTCTATCATAGAACTACTCTAAGAGCTTGGTCACTTGGTTATCATCTATGAACCTAAGGAGTAACCCATTGAGGTCCCTTCTAAAAACAGCCACATCAACCAATATATAAGGTATGGATAGAAGCCTAAAATACCTTTTTTTGGCTCTATCCAAAACTTGGGGGAATTCTCCTATTGCCAAGAAGTGAGCCATATCTTGAATCCAACTCTTTTGAAGTATAGGTACACCTACTTGTGAGTTATCTTGGGTCACCAAAACAACTTCCCTATCTTCATGGAAGTTATTTACCATGTTCTCACATAAGCCCTTGACCCTAACCAACTTGGTAACTTTGATCTCCATGTCATATTCCATGACCTTGGTAATCCAACCTACTCTCTTCTCACTCAAATCCTTGTTAAGGAGAAAGTCCCTAACCCCAGGGTGAGACACCATAAGATGAATCCTACTATTAGAGAGCATGGGCCTAAACTTCTTGAGACTCTTCAAGGCTGAAATAACTTATTTTTCAATGAAAATGTACCTCATCTCATATTCTTCCAACTCTTGACTAAAAAAAGGAATTGGTTATTCTATTACTTCACCATTTTTCTACATTAGCATAGTTGATATGTTATCAATATTGGAAAAGGTATACAAGATGAAGTCATTAGAGAAATAAGGATTTATGAGTGAGGGGACCTAGGTAATGGCCTTAAAATCTATCTTTCCTTCATTAGACCAAGAAAATAATTGGATTTTATTTATCATGGTGGTGATAGGTTTAACCAGGTTTGAAAAACCAGGTATAAACCTCCTTACAAAGTTAATCTTCACCAAGAAGCTTTGGATCCCTTTCTTGTTTTTTGGCAAGGATAGGGATAATATAGAAATTACTCTATCAAGGTCAATGGATAGTCATTATTTTAAAATAATGTGACCCAAAAAATTACCTTCATGCATAGAAAACACACATTTCTTGGGATTTAAAGAGATCCCATACTCTATGCATCTCTAGAATATCAGTGTCAGATGGTCCATGTGCTAACTAGCATTCTTGGAGAAGACTGTGATGTCATCCAAGTAGACCATTACCATTTTATTTATCATCCCTTAGAAGGCCATATCCATTTATCTTAGAAAGTTTTCCCCAATAGTGCATAATCTAAAAGGCATCTTTTAGTAAGTAAATGTGCCTCACTTGGTGGTGAATGCAGTCTTGTACTAATCTTCCTCTCTCACTAGCATTTGGTTATAACCTGAATACCCATCCAAGAGAGAGAAGAATTCTAAGACAACAACTATCTGAAGGAGTTGCTCCATGGATGGTAGGGGATAATGATCCTTTAAAGAGACTCTATTCAGATCCATGAAGTCTACACACAACCTGATCTCCCCATTCTTTTTTCTTATAGGTACCAAATTAGCTATCCATGAGGAGTGTTTAATTGGAAAGATGATCTTGGACTCAATCAACTTGGCCAATTCCTTCCTCATGAGCTCTTCAACCTTAGGGTTTATGGGCCTCTTATTCTACCTAAAAGGCTTGGCATTAGCCTCTAATTCTATAGTGTGTTGGGCCAATTTAGGATCAAATCCCTTTAGGTCACTATATTTCCAAACAAAGATGTCTACATATTCCTTTAAAAGCTCTATGAAAGCCTCTTTTTCAGCCTTATTACTCACCTTCCCAATATTGAGAAGTCTATCCTTAAAGATAAGGACTCTTTCATAGTTCTCTTCACTTGTTAAGATCACTGATTTATCCTTCCTTATATGTTCCCCTTCATTAAAGATAACTTCTAGGGTAACTAGCCCCTTATGAAGCTTATTAGAAATTAATTGAACAATTTTCTCACCATACTATTGCTACAATTTTCCATAGTTGATGAAGGAGAACTCTGCTTCTTGTTATAAGAAACATGTAATTTGTTTATCACTTTCAAAGACCTACCAATGAGATTCATTATCTGGAATTGATGATCTTATTACCATTTTGACATATGGTTGTACCTTGGTCCTTTTCAATTCATTATGGATGTCTAAAATAATCCCCCATAGTTGCTAACTTGTTAACATGTTCATTTTAGCTTATTGGGACTGATTAGATGTTAAAGGCCTTAAATTCCTCAATTAGGTCCCATAATTTATGTTTATAGGACTTCATTAAAGGGTTTTTAATGATGTTCTAGCCTCTGACTTAGTGCACAACCAATTCACTATCCTCATAAAATTTTAACTACTTAATCCCTCTCTTATTATCCCATTTAAGGCCATGGATGAGACCCTCATATTTTGTTACATTGTAAGAGTAGCTAAATTGGAACATATATGAAGAGAAGTACTTATCATTTGAAGGGGATATCAGCATAACCCCTATGCCCATTCCATTATTTCTCCTTGAACCATCGAGTAACAACTTCCATAGACCACTAGGATATTCTTGAGGCCTCATGAGGGATAACATGGACTAGCTTTCTTCATGCAAATAGTAGACACCCAAGTCCCTTTCTTCAACACCCTCTAAGGAGTCTACCAACTAGATATCATCTCATAGTTTATCCAAGAACATGTCTCATATCTCTTCTAGATGAGTGTTCATCTCCTACCCCATTACAAATTCATCCTCATCAATAATGTTGTAATTGACGTTTGTGTTATCTAGCCCATAGGGCTTTATGTGGAATTATGCAGTGGGCTCAACTTTGATTGACACTTTGGCCCTATATATTGTTTTGAATGCCATATATAACCAATATATTGCAAGGTAGCCTCCAATATTTGTAGTGAACTCCCTAGATATGCATAGTACAAAGCAAGGAGGCACATCAAGGATCAATACATCTTGATCCACTAAGACACTAGGATAAGCATGTAGGGTCATATTGAGGTCTCTAATTATGCTAAATGATTTGGTAGAAGAACCATCAAGTTTAAGTAATATTTTAGAGTAGGGATCATATTTTAGACCAAGCTGATTAGCTATGGAATTTGGAATTACTGAGGTACTAGCCCCACTATCCACTAAGTAATTATGCACTAGATAATTACCAATGATATTTAAATGTATAAGGTAAGAGGCTTGACTACTTTATTTTATTTCCCTTCATTTATTCCTTTATATTCATTTATAAGGACTACATTCTCCTTACTTGGTGATTTATCTATAATATTGATCTTTGCCAGTCCTTCCTGAAGGATGTCTACCTGGTCAAGCATGGAGAACATGTCCCACATTGGCACACTCACATTGGACCTTTTTATTTATTCCACAATGTTGATGGGTGAACCACCGACCTTTGGTTGTGCTTTAGGAGACACAAATATACCTTGAGCTTGTGATTTTTAAGGGACTAAGACATTTCCCTGATTCTGACCCCTTGGAACTATTAGGACCTTTGGAATAGTAGCAAGTCTAATTGGCTTGGATATTGAAGGAGTAATGGTAGGAGGCTCCTTGTTTGGTTCATGGTTACCATCCATGTTCATTCTCTTGGATCTTGTATTTGATGCCAATGGAATATAAGCTTGGATAGAACTATCCTATTGGTTGAGTGCATAACACTCTTCTTGTTCATAGTTTATCATTGTAGCACCTATCTGGCCTAGTCCTTAATCAGGTTTTAACCTTGTTGAGGCTCTTCTGGATTGGTCATCATAGGTACCTCTAGATTTTGGGCCATGGGAATTTGGTTGTGCTTAAAATTAGTATCTTATTTCCATTGATCATTGAATACTTTGGTAAAATTAGTGGATGGGACAATGGATTACCCAAAAGATTGATTTCAAGGCATAGTACCCTCATCTTCTTGAGTCACATTATTTTTAACTAAGACCAAGGTGTTGGAAGTGCTTGGAACATTAAGGTTGTAGTTATTTTTCATGTTGTAGCCATGTTGCCCTTATCCTTAATTTTGAATTTGGCCTTGGCCTTGGTAGTTCCCTTCATATGGTGGCTTATTTGCTTGAAATTCTTGTTACTAAGGTTGATATGAACCTTGATAAGGCCTATTGAAACCTTGTTATCTCTTAACATTTACTAGCTCATTTTCCAAATATTGAAACATGCTCTTAAGTTTTTGGAAGTTATTTTGGTCTTAGGAATCACTAGATCCACTAGTGGAATCTCTCTCTTGTTTTGATGTAGGTATTATAAAAATTGTTGGTGTAAAAGGAATGACATCAAGTGGAAGGATAGAAATAGGAGGTGGTCTAATTTTAGGAAATAAGGGCATTAGTGGTCTATGGGTAATCTTAATAGATTGAACTAAGCAATTTTATGCTTTTATGGACACCTTATAAGCATCTAGAAGTATATACCCTCCCATAGATTAGATCATCACTGCTATGTCACTATTTAAATCCTTTAAATAATATAGAAAGGCAAAGTTGGGATTTGATCTAACTAAGATTGGGATTCTATCTTGAGATTTTTGGAGCCTTGTGTTGAAGTATCACATGACTTCATGAAGAGCTCTTTTAATGGCAGTTAATTTCTATGAAAGTGATAAATGGTCACTTTTATCCTAAAAACCTTTTGCACAAGGCATCACATAATTGGTCCCATGTTTGAATGGAATTATTAGTAAGGCCTATGTACCAATCTAGGCCTTTCTTTTGAAAGAAGTAGCTAACAACCTTATAGTTATATTTTCCTTAGTGACATTATGGATATTGAAAAAATTGGCTATGTTCATGAGGTGCTTAGAAGGTGTTAGAGCTTGGTCTCCAACATAATAAGGCACACTTTTAAGAGCTACAACTGGGATATGGTCATATTGGGCAAGGTCTAGAAGAATTTTTACATTAAAGGACACAAAGGGAAAAGTTATAAGGGATGTCATGGCTATAAAAGGGTTTTAAAAAGGTCTTCTTGTAGGGGTAGGACTTGAAAATGACCTACTAGCAAAGGTTCCCTGATATGGATGTGTATTAGAAAACCTTAATCTTTTTTTGAATTCAAAGGTAGTTCAACAAATTTAAAGGGAATATCTCTTGAAGCTAACCTTGTTGTCACCTTTTGCATGAGATGTAGTCACTTCTCTACTACCATAATGTTGGATATTCCTTTTGGAGTTGCTAGATGTTGTTCCTTGGGAGTTTAACTACTATAATTTTAATCAAACCAGCATCAACTTTGATCAATCTTCCTTTTGGATTGTGGCCCCACTAGGCATGCCATAAACTATTTAATCTCAATTTATAACCTTATAGGGGGTTCTTTAGGCCCCTTCCAATTGAGCTACACAATGGGAACAACCCCATCTTGTGGGTCACCTATGTTGAGGTTGGACCTCCAGAGAAGGATGAATTCCTCTCGATGCTCACCTAAACTAATGATTCATAGGTAAAGGGGTTAGAAAGAGGATAGGTCTCTTAATAAGGATAAAAATTTGATGCACTAAAGTTAAATGGAAACTCATATAAGCTTGAACGCATATTATATCAACATAGGACAACTATAGTTTACATAACCTCAAAATCTCACTAGTTGCATAAATATTTCATAGAAGAGGTCAAAGTAAAACACTAATCTAGACCTGTAAATTAGCTCAAAAACAACTTCAAAGAGGAAAGTAGAAGGGCAATAAACTAGGAAGATTCTCCTTCACAAATTCACCATACACAAGCATATTAAACACTGATTGAAGACATGAGATAGGCAAAGAGTTGATCTTATTACTTCAAAAGGTAGTTCTTATAATATTTTGATAGGTTTTAACCATATAAAATTAGTAAAATTTTTCAAGAGTCTTAATGAGTATCCTTATCCCAAAAAATAAAATAAAAAATCTAAGAGCTAAGAACCCCCACAATGGGAATGAGACTAGGATATATAGGAGAAGAAAGAGTGAGAAAGAAAGTGGGAACACACCCTTAGAGAGGGAACACACTACCTCAAATCATTAATTGAGCTTGAGATTCCACCTCCTTTTCCAATGAATACCTTGACACCTTTTTGATCAATAGGACACTGCTCATGGTTTACCAATTTGAAAAGTCTTGTAAGGACCTGAGAATGCATTAAATGTCCCTAGCTGTAGTTCTTAATACTAGCCCTTTTCTTTGATCCTTCATGCCATCTCTCACTTGAGGACAAAACTTTATGCTCATGGGTCTAATACAAACATGGATTTGTGCATTTTTTGTGGTTGTTTGTAAAAAATATGGCTATGTTGAAGGACAAGGAGACTTCTTCAATAATCATAGATAATTACCTTTGATAAAATCTAGATTAGATCTTTTCTATAGATAGAAAACCAATCTAATAATATTGGTTTTACTATAGCTACCATATTAATATGGAACTGTAGACTATATAACCCTTTTTATGATCTCTATTATGTCTAAAAGACCTATGTTTGCCTTTTAGCATATATAGAAACTAAGGACTCAATCATCTATGGGGATATTTCTATAAAAAATGGAAAATATAGTTGTATAATGAACCCCATATGCCACCAACCTTCAAACTAGAGATCAATTTTTTGCTTCAATTGTTCCCCTTTTATCATTGATCATCCTAACTATATTAACATGTTTCTTTCATGGCATTTAGCTGAGCTTTAATGGTGGAATGATGATTCCTACAAGACCTACTTGCCCTGGTTTGACCCTGGTCACATGTTTGACCTCTCATCGAAGGTCCCCTAGCATTTCAACTTTGAACCTCACTCATTGATTTGATTTTTATGATATATACATAGACCATCAATTTCCCTAGGACCTAATCCACTTATACCACTTGATAATCTTTCACCTATCCCTAAGATATGTTGACCCTATTGACCTCGCTCACATCATTGGATCAAGATGTATGAATGAATGTGGGCCCTTGATCTCTTACCACAAGGATCCTTTAAAAAATTGACTTGCTCATGTACCATTGGATCAACATGTATGATGTAACATGGACTATCAGATTTGTTGGGACCTACTATTTGAAATCTAATAGCTATTTTATAAGATCAAAATTGATACATGTGTTCTCATCATTTAACATCCACACAATCGTATTTGACATCTACATGACCATCAAATTTAGGATCCAATGGTTTTCTTTTCATAGCTTAAAGTTGACATTTGCATGAATGTCTCTCATTTTTTGACCAATTTTTAAAGGCTCAAATTTATAAGTGAAAAGGTCATGGAAACACCAAATTTATAGGATATATTATTGATACTAAAAGGATTGTGCCCACTTGATCTGCTAGCTCTAAGATCTTTCTAAGTGTGTTTACTAAGTGTCCATGTGAGATGACCTATGTGTTTTGCATTACGTATGTGCACCTATCACTGATCATTTGAACCTAAATGGCTATTTGTCAAGAATTGAATTTGACACTTACATTAATGTCTAACTCTAAGTGACCAACTTTTAATGCTCATAACTTGATCTAAGAAGCTTTCATGGACTTGAAATTTTTAGGATATGATCTTGGCATGAAGAACTCCATGGTGTTATATTTTTTTAGCTCTTGTATCTCTCTGAGATGCATTTATAAAATACATAAGTGAACTAGTCTATTTATTCCTACATGATGTCTTGGTAATGGCCTAGCTCACTTAGGCTTATGCTTGACCTTTTTCATGAATTTCCAAGGCTTGAATGAGATCTTGGGGCATCTACAAACCTACTTCATACTCTTGAACATTATGATCACCATGGAGACCTATTTTCCTAAATTTTGACAAACTACACTTTAAGTGAACTTAAAGTGTTTCAAAAGATTTTCAAGCTACATGATCTCTTTATTCCACTTATTCCATCTAGAACATCTATTCATTTTCTCATCTATTAACAACTTGATTCATCTAGGCAGAAGCTTGGTATGTGGGCCAAAAATGGCCAACAATGATGTGAGGTTAATACTATGAAAAATAGTGGTTATGGTCAATAATTACTAATCTATTCCACCATTGGTTGATGATCAATCTATGATATCCTAATTGATACAAGGGTAGATGCAAATATTTTGATTAAATAGGCATGGGGTAAAATGGGTATCCTAGACTTAATACCTTCTCCCCATATTTTTTAAAGGCAAAAAACACCTATGTGCAACCCTTGGGGATACATAAGAATATTTTTGTTTATATCATAGATATGGAATTTAGCACTAAATTTGATGTAATTGGGTTGTCTAAGATAGATAATTAGCCAATATTTTTTGGTAGGCCCTAAACCTAGATAAAATTTATGGATATGCCCTTCAAGATGTTGGTAATATAATCATAGAATGATAAACAAACATAATTGAGATTTTTTATAATTCAAGTCTAACATAATTAAATAATATGACAAACACACATAGACACAAATATTTAATTTGGGAAAAAACCTTTTGAGAAAAGACCCAAGATTACAATGTACTTGACTTATAATATAAACTAGATGTTTTATAATGTTATGATCAAGTTACAAGGTTATGTAACCTTATTAAAATGCTTTAATGTATATTAAAATGCACAAACTTGACCACTTATATTTAAAATTTAAAAACATTTTCTATACATATATAATATAACTCTAATTTTATGATCTCCTAAGAGAAGTGTCTTATAACAAGCACTTCACTTACAATGTTTACACTATAAAAAGTTATGTATAAACCAACTATTGCACCAACTTATCAATGTGTAATGAACCATAACATGTCCATGCCAAAATTCCATTGAGACATTTCTAATACTTATTCATTATGACATATAAAATTAGGAAATTTATTTAAATTTTTTCATATAACCTTTCATTGCTCTATATATTACACAAATCCTTGCATCATCTTATTAAATATAAATCATTGAGCACCAATTTATAATCCCCAAGAGTTTATTAAAACTATTCAAAGTGACGTGTATTTTTCCATCATATTCACATAATAAAACTTTGTGCAAATACCAAAGGAAATCTCAATATAAGACTACGCAACCATCCCAAATTACACAACCAACTTGCACAACATACTTCATAATTAAATGCATGTTAAAAACACTTTTCATCATAACAAACATGTTCACAATTAGTATTTCATAGATCCATGAAAATTTGAGACATTTCCCAAAAATATCTCACTTGTTGAAAAGTTTTCGTAAGGGAGCATAGAATCATCCTTTAGTACATTAGGGTAGCCATGCCCATCTCCTTCTTAGACCAAGAGAAATTTTTGGTACTTATTACCTTGATCAATGAATCCATAAAATTTTTATTTATGTCCACCTTATATAAAGATATATTTATATTTTCCACCATTTTTCTCACAAAATTATATCACATGTAATTATTTTTTGTCTTAGAATGATAATTAGGGTTCCTTATAAAATATTCACTTTGGCTATCACAACTTATCTTTATTTGTTCCTATTTTAACCCAATAATATAAAATAGATTTTGAAGCCACATCACTTCTTTACAAGAGTATTCATGATATATTCAAATTCTATGGTGGATATGGCCTTACTAGCCTACCATTTATTTATCCAACTTATATTTATACTAAAAAAGTTAAATACATAACCATTGGTTGACCTATGATAATTAAGATCACCAACCTAGTCAAAATCTATAAATCCTTATAGACTTAATTCTTACTTCCACTAGATGTACCCTAATATTAGATATCATGATCAGATGTTCCTTGCAGATATCTACATATCCTCTTCACTGAAACTTAATGATCATGGCATGTATTAAACATGAATATATTTACCACTTCCATTACTTTTACAATTTCAAGTATTTTACATACCATTGCATACACTAAGATTCCCTCTATTGGATATGGAACTTGAATCATGTCTTCTAGATCATCTTAAGTATTTGGACATTATGTAGTTAATAATTTTTTAATAAATGGGAAAAGGATGCATACTTGTTTGTTATCCTACATATATAAAATTGATTTCCATGCCCATAAATTTTGCAGCATAGAGATATTTCATGTCAAACTAAACATATAGTTGAGATTTCACCTACTTGATCATTCCCATGTCATTTCCAATTAGTATCATGTCATACACAAAAATGAGTATGATTAAAAATTACCATCCTCTTCCTTGTAAAAAATACAAAGGTCAACATTATTGTGCAAATTCTCAATTCCAACCACATAACTATCAAACTTATAATTTTACATTATAGGTGATTACTTCAAGCCATATAAGGACTTCAATAGTATACTTACCAATCCATATTTCCCTTTTACCTTTAATCTATTATGTTGAAACATGTATATTTTATATTCAAAATTTCCATCCAGGAACATTATCTTCACATGCATTTATTTTGATTCTAGATTAAATGCAACTATAATAACTAAAAGTTACTTGATTGAAATAAATTTTGTAATAAGAGAAAAATTATTACCAAATTTAATTCCCTCAACATGAGATAATATTTTTTCAAATAGGTAATCCCAGTACCTCTCCATATTCATTTTCACATTCTTCTTCCTTTTGAAAATGCACTTGCAGACTATAAGTTTTTGTCCAAGAGGTAGCTTCACTAGATCCCATGTCTTGTTTTTGTCTAGAGATTCCATCTCATATTTTATAGTCTTATCCCAAGACTTTATCTTTGTGTAACCTAGATATTACTTAAATATTTTTGGTTCTTCACTATTATTCATTGATAAAAAGTATTTAGAATAAAATTTTGGTTGGCTATACCTTTTAACCATTCTTGACACTCATTCTGTTATCTTAAGATTGGGTGTAACTAGCTCCTCCTCTTATGAAGTGTTTCCACTCTTTGTAGCTCACACCAAACTTAGATATAGGATCTTCATCATCTTCATCAACCCAAAAATTTTTTAGTTTCTTTATTTGGATGTTTATTTGGTTCTTCATTCATAAGAATCTTACGCACTGCCTTAAAAACTAGTTATGGCTATAAACCACCTTCTTCATCTCAAGAGTCCATGAATTGTACCCTTTAATTATACCCATATACCCATAAAATATGCACTTTATATACTTAATATCAAGCTTTGAGATATTTTATTATGGGATATGAGTGTAGGATTTGTAATAAAAATTACATAGATGTTTTAAGCATGGTTTTTTTCTCACACTCTTCTTGTAGAGTCTTGTCAATCATTGCTAAAGTTAGTTATAAGTTGAATAAATAATAAATAATATATAATGATTTATCCCAAAATTTATGCACCACTCATCATTCTCTAAGCCTTGTACATCAATGTCCTATTCATATGCTTTGTAACTCCATTTTTTATGGGGTGTATGGAGTTGTCTTCTATATTTTAATACTATTCTACTTGTAGAATTTGTAACTCTTTTCAATAATTACTAACCCATATTGTCCATGCACAACATTTTGATCCTATTTTCTATCTATTTATCTAGAAGGGCTTTGAATTTCTTAATTATCTTATAAATTTCATATTTATTTTGGATAAATTATATCCAAGTCTTATGAGAATAATCATTTATGAACAAAAAATAAAATACATATCTATTTAGAGATTAAACTTCAACTGATCCAGACACATCACTATGGATCACCTATAATATTTCAATTTCCCATGTAAAAAATTTAGGTAATTCTATGTTATTTTTATTTCCATAGGCATAATGTTCACAAAAGTCCAAATCCAAGGGTTAATTATGCATCATTTCTATAATATCATTAATCCAATCATGCACAAACATTTTTCACCAATATTTCTTGACATCTAATGCCATAACATTGTATCCTCTATTGAAAGTAATGCATAGGTTACTGCTTCAACCTTGGGTTCAAAAACAATAGATATATTATATGTGTTTATTACTATAGTTGCATCAGTCTTGAATAGATTACCCATGTGCATGCCTCTTTCGAACACCATGGCACCATGCACCATTTTCACTAATCTCTATTGAATGAGACCTAGGAATTAGAATCATTCATATTTCTCATAAATATCAAATTCCTCACAAGGCCAAGAATGTGTGAAATAACTCAAATATTATTGATCCTCCAATATTTGAATATCATGTTCAACATTCATCTACCCATAAAATGCTAGGTTAAGTTGTCTCTTAGAAATAATTCACCACCATCATATTCATCATAATAACAAAATCACTCCCTTATATGATTCATATTATAGGAGGCTCTAGTGTTAACCAACTATGTATCATTACATGCATGCAATATTGAGGCTATGAGATATACATATTTATTTCCATTAATGGAGAATTTATCACTCTAGGACTATGAAGTATCTAATGGTTTTCCCTTCTCCACCTTCTTCACTCTATAATACTTCTTGAAATTCCCAATATTTCCATAATTCTAACATTTTTTCAAGTATCTCTCTAGATTATTTGATCTACCCTTAGAATTCAAGTCTTTCTCTTATATCATTCTTATGAGTAGCATTACATGGTTAGGGCATCATTCATTCAATATCTTTCATGTGCCTCACCTCCTCAAATAATAGTTATGTGACCACATTTTTTACTTTAAATTATGATGTGGTACATGTGATTGTGATCATTAAATTATCCCAAGTGTATGGAAAGGAGAATAGTAACATGATACATTTTTTCATCATTCATGTTGATATGACAGATTCTAACTAAATGATCTTAGTTTTAAATGAATTTAGGTGATCTAAAACCAATTCACCATCACTCACTTAAAATGAGTACAACTTATTTTTCATGAAGAGGTTGTTTACTAGTGAATTTACCTGGTACAATGTTCTTAGCGTATCTCACAAAAGCATCATAGTTTTTTTAATCAAGACATTTAATATTACTAAATTCAATATACATAATCCAATAGAGTTTCTTTATTTCCTGTCAACCTTTTCCAAATTCATTTAGTTTCATATTAGTGGGTATATTTTTTGCTATAACAACCCTTTTGATCTCTATCTACTTATATATCTTCTATTTTGAGTATCCATATCTCAAAATTCTAACCAATGAATTTATAAATCTCTAATTTTTTACTTACATTAATTTTATATCTTCTCATAAAAATATTACACTTCAAACTATTTATCACAAGTTAATCTAACTTCTACAAATATCACAACCAATATATGATAATAAAATGTTGGTAATAGATTTGTAACATAATAAAAAAATAGAAGAGATTTTTATAGTGTTAATTTCACACATGTATAGATGATGATAAGAACACATAGACAAATATTTCACTTACGAAAACAACTTTAGGTTAAAAATATGATTTAAAAACCTACTAAAATTATAACATATTGTTGGGTATTATAATGTTATGATCAAGTCATAAGGTTTTGTCACCTTCATATATAACTTTACTATATATTACAATGTACACATTTGAATATGTGTATTCATAGTTTAAAAACATTTATTACACATATATAATACAACTTTGTTCTCTCTAATATACTAAGATTAGTGTCTTATAATATACACTTCACTTGTAATGCCCACACAGTAGAAGAATATGTATGCACCCACTATTGTGCCAAGTGAATAATGCATAACATTCTATTAAAGGTTCATGTCAGAGTGCCACCAATGTTTTTCTAACACTTATTTTAAATGACATATATAGTTATAAAAGTGATTCAAATGCCTTTAAATAACCTTTTGTCTCTATGTGTGTTGCGCAATACCTTACTATAACCCAATCACTGAGCACCACTTGATAATCCCTTAGAGTGCACTGAAACTATGCATAATGACCCATGTTTCTTTTCTATCATCCTCGTATGCTGAAAAACCTTTCAGAACTACCAAAGCAAATATCCATGTAAGACTTTACAACCATCCCATCTTGTACAACCAAAATTATGCAACATACTAAAAAACTAATTACTTGTGAAAAACACCTTACACAACACCAAACATGCACATAATTACTATTTCTTAGAGTCATGTAAAGTTGATAAATTTTACAACGTAAGAAGTGGTATATGATTTTTGAAAATGGGGAAAAACTCATGGTTATCCCTTTTAAAATGACCATCTACCAACATATATTGAGAGCATAGATGTAGATGAGGTGGTGAGCCATGTCTATAACATAACTACAGAAGACATAAAGAACTTTGAACATGATAGAGATGGAGTCTTCAAATGGGGTAATGCAAATTATATTTTGAAAAGTTTTAGTGTCACATGTGATTGATGGGTGTATGAATCATATGAGGTGACTGGGTCAAAATTTGGTGTTATAAACATATAGTAAGGCTTATTACTATGCACACAAACTTTAAAAACACTAATATTAGATCTATCATGTCTTTGAGCACAAATATCTGGGTACCGTGGTCCATATCCATGATGAAGAAAGTATTCAAACTCAATAAGGGAAATCTTTCCTCGTTAACATAGTATGATGGTTTAGATAATGCTTCTATATTTGTGAATAATATATAAGTATGTGTACTAAGACAAACTAATTAGTTGCATGGATTGTATATAATTTAATATGTATGACTATGCATTTATGGGAAATGCATAATCTTCCTTTACCCACATGGGATATCATGAAGGAGGCCATTTTCACCAAATTATAACATATAAATATTAAGTGAGGATTTCTTAGTTAAAATGGAAATTATTCTATAGAAATGCATCTCCTTATCTATAAATAAGTTTGAATGAAGAGTGTGCACCATCTTCTAGTGAGACTGTGGGTTCATGTTTTTAAGGCACATTGAAAACCTACGATCACTCTTAATATATTATCTCTAAATTTTAAGATAAATTTAATGCTAATTTTATTGATACCTTCTCCTTCTCTTCACCCAAGCTTAAAAAATATCAATCTTGCAATGAAAGTGTCGATCCATAACATAAGATGATGTCATCATGGAGGAATGCATGAAAAATAATTTAGAGCAAGGAGGGCCACATGTTGAAAATAATTTTAATGAATGATGTGTAAATAATGACTCCATTAAAAATGATGATGAGGCATGGATGGAATGCAACTATCAATATAAGTTCAAGAATAAAAATGTGGTACACAAGGTAGAATATATGCCACCTGAATATGGTATTTATCACCAAAACATTAAGACTTATTATGGGGAAATAAAATTTGTGGATGCATATGAGGAAACTAATAATTAATATCATGGTCTAATGAAAACTTATAAGGTTAACATTGGTACTAAGGATGAACTTAATATTGATAGCATTGGTGATTATTGCTCCAATGAGAAGTTAACTATGATTGTCTAATTATTATGATTTAGTAGGATATTTTTATCCATGTCCATAATGAGATGAATGGTATTAAATATTCCTTTGGAAAGATAAATATTAAGATGATTAAAGGTGCATGATAATTTAATAATAGGTAATATGTTAGATGAACCCAAATATTAATGAAAAGATCAAGGAGGAGATTGACAACATGTTTATTTCTAGAGTAATCTATATTATTAAGGAGTCAAAATGGGTGAGTCCTATGTAAATTATCATAAATAAGTATGGTATCATAATAATATGTGTGAACTTTATACTCCTAAATTTCATATTTTTAACTGATCATTTTCCAACTTTGTTCATGAAATAAAGTATGGAGGGTGTCACAGGTTGATAAATTTACACCCTCACTAATGGTTTCTTCACATACCATCAAATCTAAATCAAGGAAGAAGATAAACATAATAAAATTTTATGATCAAGTTAGGTCAATTCACCTTTAATATAATGCCTTTTGGTTTGAATAATTTACCAATTGTGTTTTCACACTTCATGGTCATCGCATTCAAGGATTTAATCCATCAATTCTTAAAACTTTACCTTGATGATTGGAATGTATATGGGTTAGTGAAGGACCACCCCATATGCCTTAGGTTGACATTTAAGTATTAATTCTAGCTAAATATCTCAATCAATTTAAGGAAATGTGTTTTTTCAACACCCTTCGAGATTATTTTGGCTCATGTTATTTGTAAGGAAGGAATGTTGATAGATCAAGAGATTTCCATCATACTACAACTATAGGGATATACAAAAAAAAATGTGTACACATTATTGGGTCACACAAGATATAACCTAAAGTTAATTTCTAACTATGCTAAGATTTTTTTACCCCTAAAGGAACTCATACACAAAGATGACCGATTAATTTGGATTCACAAGCAGTATGAAGATTTTAACACATTAAGGATAAATTCTATAGTGTGACAATCCTCCAATTTATAGAATGGAAGACCCATTTTCATGTACATGTAGATGAATTTAGGTCTACTACTATCATTCTCCTCATGTAGCTAGGGGATAATAAGATTGAACAACACTTATTTTTTTCTAGTAGAAAGCTCATGTTGGATAAATGTAATTAAATCACAATTAATAAGAAAAACACTTACCATGTTATATACACTTTAAAAGTTTAGGCATTGCTTTATTCCCACTATATATATGTTCTTCATAGATCATGAGGTAATAAATTATCATGTTGATAATACAATCTTTCACTATAGATATGTATATGGACTATGTTATTTGTAAAATTTTATTTTTATATGGTTATGAAACTAGTTAAACAAAAATGTGGTCTTGATCACTTGTCATGGATGAAAATGGGAGAGGAAGCTCATAATATTGAAGATGGATTTTTGGATTCCCAACTCTATAAATTATAATATGCTCTTGAATATTTGGTAAATATTATGGTATTTACCATTTTAGGTGTTTCCCTGAGTAATTATAATATAAAATATAAGAAATAATTGGTGATTTGTATATCCCCTTACTATATCATTAGTGGTGAGTTATAAACTATGGTGTAATGAGGTATTATGCCATTGTGTCCTAGATCATGAGAAAATTGAAGTATTTCATGAGGGTAATGAAGGAATAATTGGTAGCCACTTTGTGATTTTTTTAATTTTTTGGTCTCTAGTGGCATGAAAGAATCATTGGGCATGAAGGAAGTATTGCAGGTGAGGCCACTACATGAAAGTTTTTATTTTCTAGTCTGTAGTATAAAACATCATATAAGGATGAAAAGTATTATGCACTAAAATATGATATTTTTCAAAGGATTAATAAACACCAATTTGAGGGACAAAATGTGATTAATACCCATCCATGTGCAAGAGTCATTTGAAAAATGGGTTATTGTTATTTTGGACCAATCTTTCATTTTTCATATATGACTACCACGTGATACATGATTATAACTAGATATTATCTCAATAGGTTGGAAAAATAAACCCAAAATAAGAGCCATATTATTTCCATGATGTTGTGCTTATTATGGGAAAACATCATCAGTAGGTATGGGTTCCCTTTGAGCCTAACCAATGATCAGGATACATATTTTTTGAATGAAACTATAACCATATTGGCACACCAAAAAAAATCACTATTAGGTCACTCTAAGATATATGAACATCACATATTGCACAAAAAATCCTAGGAGTAGGTGAAATCAATGGAAAACAAAAGTGGGCTTTGATTCATTATCCAAAATGTACAAAGGAGGTAAATTATATAGTGAGATATCAAATCACTAAAAAGATAACTCAACTCATAATTAGAAAAAAAATTAAGTGTATTTCCCATAATGACCTTAATAACCCTAAGAAAGTTAACTAACAACCATGTAGGTAAAATTTAATGTGAGAAAAATCCTACACTAAAACCCCCCTAAAGTTTAGCTTAGGTGGGTAGAAGAATTAAGTCCCAACAATAAGGCTTGATGAGGTACCCAATCACAAATAAAATCCCATAAAATAAAGAAAAATAGAAAACTCATAGTAAAAAACTCCTCTCCAAAAAGAGATAAAAGAAGAGAAGAGGTCTAAAAATCTCCACTATAATCTAAAACTACTTGTATCCATCTTGTATCCTAGAATAGAGTTCCCAGAAGTGACCATGGATCATAAGTAAATGTAGTGAAGAGTGGATCACCCTAGAATAGTGAATGATTTTTCCAAGTACTTGGTGGATCTTCAACCAAGGTGTGATTCTTATAATAGGAAGTGTTATCTTCATGTAAGGTAGGAGGGCCAATTATTTTAAGAAAGACTATAGAATGCCCTAAAATTATGAAATAGACTACTCAATATTTTATGTGTCTTGGATCAATATACCTAAAACCTATAATTTATTAAGCAAACCATGGGTAGGTTGATTAGTAAATTACTCCTTAATATTATGAAAGTAACAAAGAGACGGTGAAGGTTTTCCCCCATTGCTACTATATTCATCTATGTTATAATAAGGGTCATCAATATCAGATGAGGGCTCAGGCTTAGAAATGTCATCAAGTTTATATGAGTTTGATGAAGAACAATCTAAAGGAGATTTAGGATCAAAGTGTGAGAAGTTATATGGTTGATCCTAGTGATCAACCATTCCCACTACCAATATAGTATCACTATGTAACTCTCTAACATATACTAAATCTAAAGTGACCTTAAATCGCATGCCCAAACCAAGGTGAATGATCTAGTAAATTGATAAGAGATTAGTCAAAAGTGAGGGAACACTCATAACACTATTGAATATTCCACCAATCACTTAAACATACACTCTCTCTAGAAACTTTTTATAAGTGTCATCACCCATTTGTATAGAGGACATGTCACATGGTTCCAAATAACTTAACTCTATCTATAAAGAGGCCATGTGATGTGAAGTACCATAGTCAATGATCCATGTAGGAGTCATAGGTACAATAATAACTAGGACCTTTCCCTTTGCTTTCTCCATACCATTATATTTTGCCTTTTCTTTACCATGTTCATTTTTCTTAGAGGATTCATGGGTTGATTAATTCTGATTGGTAGAATCATGGAACTAATATTATGTTTCTCTAGCATCTTAGTTAGTTGGTCAATCTGCTTCTTCAAACATTTACTTTCATCATGATTTCTTGAAAAAATCAACATTTGATCCTATTTTATTAGGCTTAACACTAGAATAATAGGTTTCATTATTTGATTTTTAAATGGGAGGATTTGCATCCTTCTCTTGATCCTTTTTATTTTATTTCTTCTCTTTATTGTTTAAATCCTTCTCTTTCTTGGAAAAAGGTGCATGAGATTTTGAGGACTTCACTATTCCCATATGTATAAATTAATCTTACTCCCAAATCAACTCAATAATAAATGTTTCTAAATAAGGCATATTCCATGCTTCTCCAAGATCACTTTTTATAGCATGGAAAGTGGACACAAATATATAATACTTTGGACCACTTCTTATCAATTCCATATTCTTTCAATTGCAACCTCAAAAGTATAAACTTGGTGAAGAAGTCTTGTAGAGTGGCATAATCATATAGGTTCATATTGATGAGATCATTCTCTATTTCATGGCCTCTCATCACATCCTACTTCCCAAAGAGTGTTTCTATATTGGTCCACACTTGAGTAGGTTTTTTAGGAAATTCTATGTAAAAGAGTAGATCAGAAGAGATGGAAAAACATAATAGTCCACACACTTTATCAAAATGATTGAACCATTTTTTCTTCAATTCTGATACTAAAGGTTTAGTCTTGGTGCCCATTATAATTTTATGGTAACGCTTGGATTACAAAATTATTTCCATTTATGAAAATTAAGAGGTGTGAGAAAACTCATTATAATTGGATCCATAATATAGAAGGAAAATATTTTTTAGAAGGTAAAGAATAAATGAAAAAAATAAATTCAAATCACCACACAATACCCCCTTAGTACTATTAGAGTGACCCCCCCTTGAATTTTCAAATACTAGCACACTCATATAGATGTTAGGCACAACTAAGAATGCATTTTGAGCAATATGTGCATAAGTATGAAATAACTAGAGGGACACCAAGATCAACCAATAATGAATCCAATAGTGTACAATAATTAGTTTGAAGGGAGATGTAGTAGACCCAAGAAGACCGTCAATGCATACAACACAAAAAATAACCACTTTTAAAGAATATGACACTCAAATCTGAGTTGCAAATCAAAATTTATTTATGTTTGAAAATATGAGCTCACATGAAAAATTTGGGTAGAAATAGTGATGTAAAATATTTTGAATAAACTTCCCCAAAAAACACTTAAGGCCTTTGGAGAAAAAGCTTAATTTTTTTTCCTCAAAAAAACTTAAAGCCCTTTGGAGAAAAAATTAATAACTTTTGGGTTGGAAGTGACCAGGGGATTATTTCCAATATGACTAAGGGCTAAGACCTTTTGTCCAAATTTCAAATGAATAGTATCACTTTTCACCTTCTTAAATTTGACATCCTCCTATATGTCATAACATGTTTACTATACATTTTATGGTTTTAATGCCTTTTGAATTTGATGACACTGTCTATTTTGTGATTGGAGACTTAAGCTATATAGTTTGCATGGATTTCCATGAAATTCCACAAAACCTATGAAACTATTGAAAATCAAGAAAACCACAAGAATGCTAGCAGGTAAGATCTTACCAAAGATTTTAGAAATGGAAAAATGGCCATTAGATCAAAGCTCTAATACCATGTCATATCAGTCCAAGATCTTTGAACGTCACAAATTGCATGAAAACCCTAGGATTAGGTGAGAGAAATGTAAATAAAAATTGGGCTTCATAAATGTCTATTGGCTAATTTATTAGCCAAAAAGTACAAAGGAGGTACATTATATAGTGAGATATTAGGTTATCAAAAAGGTAACAACTTAACTCTCAATTAGAAAACACATTAAGTGTATTTCCCTTAATGACCTTAACAACCCTAAGTAAAATTATTGACAACTATGCAGGTAAAGCTGAAAGTGGGAAAAATACTACACTAACATTCACCATACCACCCTAGACAAACAAAATAGTTAAATATTTTAATAAAATCATAGGGATAACCCTAAATAAATTTTGTGATGTAAGGCATAAATATTGGGATGCCTAGGTCTCAATAGTACTTTGGGCATACCAAATCACCTAAAGAATTACATAAATCCACCCATTTTTAGTTAGTGTTTAGTAAATGAGTGGTATTTCTAGAAGTTTTATTAATGCCTTCAATATGAATAATTGACATAGGTAGGTTGGATGATAAGGAGTCACCTGACACACAATTGGAATAGATCATGAATCTCAATGCAAAGTGTGATTACACAAAGTGGAGATAGGAGGTTAAAAAAGATAGATAAAAGGCATGGCATGATAATCATATCAAGGAAAATATTTTTAAAAATGATGAACATGTATTTTTATAAGATTCTCAATTTATGTAACATTTATGGAAAATTTCAATATGATGGATGGGACCATATATTATTCATAATGTTTTGGAGATAGGGACATGTAAAATGTGCACATTAAATGGTGAATTTTTCCTTGGGAATTTCAATATAAGTAGACTTAAGCCCTTGTAGATGTAAATTATAAAGAGCTACGCAGAAATAAGGCCCATGCTATGATTTTTTACTCTCTTGTTTTCTAGGTTTTTTTTATAATAGTTTTTTTTATTATATACAAATAAACATAAATGTTTCTTACATCATTAGGTTATTAATAAATTAAAAAACCGTATAATTTTATTTAATAAATTTGAGTGAGGGTTTTTTTTGGAAATGCCAAAAGTTTAATTTATTCTTAGAGGATGTTGTTATGCCATTTTTTATAGTGAAGATATGTCTCTCTTTGATGCTAATAAGAATTTATGGTTTTTTCAAATACAGTATTGCACCAATTTGTTTTGAAGTAGATAAGATAGTCTCTGCAAAACATATACACCATTCATCATTTTTGTCTATCAATAAGGTTGGAAATTATTAAAGGTTGTAGTTATGCATTCACAAAACCAATAGTTTAGGTGGTCTCTAAATAATCACATGGGTGCATGTTTAATGTAGAATAAGGTAAGGAATTTGATGCACTAGAGTATCATGCTAATATTTGGTGTGGGATAAGTTATAAAATTGCTCAAATAGTCAAAGGGGAAGATTATAGATGTGTACGCATAATCAACTAATTATCTAGATACATGAGGTATGTAGGGCATGACAACACAAATAAGAGGGACACACACTATGCCAAGGAATGTAGAAAGGATATAGATATGTAGTTCACACTTAAATGGATTCAAATAGGCATGACATCCCCAAAATTTAAGGAGTAAGTATGTAAATGGTAGTATAAACTAATTTAACAATACAAAATGTGGCATTAGGGTAATTTAATGTTGATGGGTGGTATAAATTGAAATTGAAAATTAATTTTCATTACTTTTAATTTTCAAGAAAATTTGAGATAGCTAATAATGTAGTGCACATTGAAAAGTTAGGGTGCAAAAAATTCATAAAGAAATTATAGATAGTGAGCAAATTTGAATCACGCATTTGCATATAAATGGAAATCCAAATCAATTTAGAGTATAATTTATGCAAAAATAAGTGAAGGAAGACAAAAATGAATAAAATTAGGATTAAAAAGATATAAATTTACCATTAAATATTTTTGAAGTTCTATGCCAGAGTAAAAATTAGGGGTTATGGTAGAATTAATAGACCACAACTATGCTAGAAGGTATTTAAAATCCAAATACAAGTTAAATAGAATTCAATTACCATAATGTTAAAAAGTAATAATTGTGCATGGTTTGCAAAGTTAAAGGGAGGAAACTCAGTCATCATCCAAAAAATGACTAAATAAAAATTAGTATATATAGTAAAAATGCACCAAAAAAATCTTATTAATGGGTTAATGGTATGTTCTAAAAGAGATAATAGAAAAAATAATGTTGTGTGGTGTCCCCCCCCCTCTGGGTTGGTTTAAATTGAACTTCAATAAGGCTTCTTGGGGAAATCCTGAAGCTTCAAGGGCCATAGGCATCATTAGAGATTGTATCTAAAAAATTGAAGGATGATACTAATAATGAGGTAGAGACCCAAGCCTTGGTGCTAGGCTTGGATCTTGCTTCTCAATATGGTATTGATAAGCTACAGGTGGAAGGTAATTCAAATATAACTATATTGGATTTGAAAAATATTCAACCTCATCATGTAATTTGGATAATATCCTTTTTAAAATCTTGATAGCATCTTGAGGGGTTTGAAGAGTGGATAGGTCTTCATTGTTTTTGGGAAACTAACTTCATGGTAAATTTCCTTACAAATTGTGGAGTTGATCAAAGTGTCTCAATCATTGTTGATAATCAAAGAGAATCATGGTAAAATTTTGATGGAATTTATAACATTCATTTAAGGGCTTAATTAGTCATAATTTATCCCTTTTTAAATTTGTATCTCTCTCATGTGGTTTAAAGGTGGAAACAGAGGTTGGTGTGAAGAGGAATGATTATCCTCATTAATGATGCCTCTCTTAGGAGGCTTATCTACCATCTTTCTATGTTGGAATCTAGTATCTTCTATCATGCATTTACTTTGGGGTTATATAAAGGAAAAAATGGAATGAAATATTACTTTAGAATTGGGTATTCTGATTGTGCTTGATGGTATTATAGTTTTTGAGATGGATTTTTATGAAAATGCCTTTAGGGTGCAAATCAATAAAATATTTTGGGCTCCAATGGAAGAGATCATGTAGGACATGTTCTTCACCCTTAGTGAGGAATATTTAATGAAAAATGAACTGAGTAGGGTGAATTCAAACATTGTAGTCCCATTTACATCAAATATTTTAGTTCTAATTTAGGATAAGGATTTGGTTACCAGAGTTCTAGAATTTTATGTGGATCGAATGCATAGGCAAGGCTTGATGGAAATTATGAAAAATCTCAATATAGGCCTATTTCAAGAGCTCTCCTTCTCAGGTAGAAATAACTTTAGGTTTATTTCTATTTCTATTTTTTGGTCCCTAGAATTATGGTTTGTTGCTTTAATGGGTTATGTCAAAGACTTAAAGGATCATATTTGTCATCCTCCATTATGGGGTGGTCAATTCATTTCCCCTCCTCTATGGGTGTAGATTCAAAGCCCCATTACTGACCTATAATTCTAGAAAGAATCCAAGCATTATAGAGAAAGGGAAAAAGTAGTGTCTTTTTTATGTCAATTAATGGATAAACCCTAGAGAGTAGTTCCACCTTGGTTGGTTTGTGTTCCTAAGCAGGTTGTAACAACATAAATGAAGGGTCATTTGGTGACCAACATAGGTGTGACATATATGGGAGGAGTGAAAGGTTGGCTTCAGTGTGTAGTTTTATGTGAGTTGGGGGTTATGGTCCTGAAAGTGAAGTAGGAAGTAGAATCAGGGTAAGTTACTAGGTGATATTTAGTGTGAAGGTGGGTGGTGTCTTATTATGTTCGACTTTGGTTTTTTTTGGTAGTGTTGTTTAGTCTTTTTGGTTGGTTCTTGTGTTTGGTTTTTTTGGTCTTGTTGTCACTTGGTGGCATTCATTTTATTTTGAACCTCAATTTTTTCCTATAATATATGAATTTTAGGCCTTTTTGTATAAACTTATTATTTTGAATGTAGGGCAAGGGAACCATCAACCCTAGTATTTATCTAAAAAAAAGAATCAAAAAATTACAGCAATGTAATTTCCATTTTTTGTGTGGATAAGATTGAATGTCTAAGATAGATCGATATAGAATAGATGAATATAATTGCATTATGTCCAAGAATAAGTATAAATTAGATATATTACATTGTAGAGATAAACATTAGGT
Source organism: Torreya grandis (assembly GCA_037957365.1). Lineage (NCBI taxonomy): Eukaryota > Viridiplantae > Streptophyta > Pinopsida > Cupressales > Taxaceae > Torreya > Torreya grandis. The sequence goes on along the minus strand of JARHVA010001167.1, from coordinate 2,354,820 downwards.
GCATATTTCATTATAACATTTGATGCATGAGTGAAAATTACACTAGAAAATATTGGCATGTTGCAATTATTTTAGCTACCATTTTTTAGCAAGTTAGAGAAGTTGATTCAATTTCTCCTTTCAAGCATCCATGAAAACATATTTTGATTCATGAGGTAGTGCATGAAAATATCTCCCAGGTGCATAAGTAAATAAATATGAATAACTTACATATGCAAAGACATAAGACTTGTGTTATCAAATAACAAGGAGGTGGAAAGAGTGGCTAAGCTTTTCAAGTATAAGGATAAGTTCACAATACTAGTTGTGAACCTAGAGGATCAAGCCACTCAGGTAGTAACATCCTTGATAATCACAAAATTATGTGTGACTGATGGATGAGATATTCTTAATAAGAAATATATTTATATCATGCACTATATAGATGCTTTAAATGTGTAATTTAATATTGCAACATTTATTCACAATAATATTATAGAAATCACAAAAAGAGTCCAAAAAATTATGGACACATTTTGATGTAGATCAATTTCAATTTTGTTAATGCTCCATGAGAGCAACATCCTATATGTTTAAGGTAATCAAGTATGGTTCCACCCATTTTTATATTTCATCACTAGAGAAAAGGTATAATAATCACACTTTCCATAGTCCACACAACAAATCACATAGAATAAATATGGACAAGTAACATGATAACATGGTCATAGTGTTTAGAGACAAATGTAACATTCCATGTAGAATTTAAGAGGCATATCATAAATATTAAAAATTTGATATGATGCGACATCAATTTATGAGGAGATTATAATTAAAAATTAAAAATATTTCAAATTCACTAAAATTTCCATATGGTTTTTTAGTGCATTATTTTAAAATCACAATAAAGAGGTTGCCTAATGTGTTGTGAAAAAATGTAGACACAAAAATTGATGAATACATCGTACTCTTCAGGGTGTTATACACATAAGTGTGCCACTAAGTGATGAAATTTATTCAAATGGTGACTCAACCATAATTGATCCCATGATTTTTGAGATAATGGTAAAATGCCTTTGTTGTATTTCATATGTGTTAAATCCCAATTATAAAAAAGGAAGGCACTAAGACTGAATAGAATAGGTAGAAGTGGAGGTGTTAGATAACAACCTTATAATATATTTGTTTGAATAAAAATGGGTATAATATGGATTAAGCCTTATTAATAATAGTAAAAAGATAGTTCACCTAGGGAAACCATAAAATGTAGCATCATCTAGTGGGGTGGAATAGAAATCACAAGGGAATAAACATACAACAATTTAAGTAGAGGAAAAAGTTGAAGCTAAGGATTTGTAGTAAATAGTGGTTGACTAAGTGATTGATGACAAGGATGAAAAGGATTATTTTTTGCTCATTTTTAGACAACCATATATGTCTCTAAAGAAACCTATGCTGAAACCATAAAATAAACTGATATAACCATCACCCAAATAACCCATTCCATCTTCACCTACATTTCCTATTTAATATTAAATTCAATTTCCCAATGTGACATTTTATGTTATTTCATTATGTGGCTCAATGCAACCCACGCCATATCCACCAAATACACCCACAATTTCATCACCATAGTAGCCTACCCAACCATAGATAAAAAATAGTAGTCGATCCTCCAAGGGATGATCACCAACAAAGGGTAACATCTCCAAAGTAAAATAAGCTAACCACATAATCACTTAAGGCTCAAGATTTAGTGTAAATAATTATATGATGCAGTGCATGACTATGGGGAGGCTGAGATTATGAAAGGCCCTCTATGGAAGAGATTGCACTAAATGATGGCACTATGGGTGTGGATGAGATCATGCAAAAAAATGATGAGGCTCTAAATTCTAAATAAATGGTTGTTATGGGAAAGGAGTTGGGATTACAAGGGTTAGGAAATGAGGGGATAAAAAAAAAAAAAAAATAAGAAAATTTTGATGAAGATAAATGTGAAAAGGTAGAGGAGAAAGAGGAAAAGTTGAAAGAAGAAGTTTGTGAAGAGAAAAAAATAATTTAAAAATTACATATGACAAGGGACATAGTAATGGTGCAAAGAAATCCAACAAGCCACAATACTCAGGTCATGTATCTTGAACATCATACCCATAAAATTATGTGCTAATAGACAAAGAGAGTGTTGGAGAAGAGGAGGAAGAAAACACAATAAGAGAAATAACTTATAAAATTGTGCCAGTTGAAGAGTTATTTTCATGGAATTTACTTTAGGAATTAAGTTCCTCTAAGTAAATGTGAAAAAACTTCTCATTTATACTAGCTACACATTTAAATGATGAAAATTTTGAAGTTCCACAGAAAATCATAAACAAGAATAAGCCTAATATAATGGAAAATTCACACATGGACCCTATTAATATGATATAAGTAAAATATGAGTGTGCTCTGGTGCGATTAGTTATAAAGGTGTCGAAGAATAATATTTTAAACAACACCATGAGGAATAATAAAAAATAGCTAAAAAAATATAGAAGAATTATGTAACAATAAATAAAATACTAATAGTAATGGAGTGAAATGTTTTGAAACTCTACCTAAGTCCACAAAGAGAACCCAATATTATGGATGAAATCAACCTAGAGTGCTTAATATACATTGTGAAACTAAATTTAATATTCAATCAATTTTGGAAGAATAATAGTAAGAGAAAAAGTACTAAAGAATAAGAACATGATGAAAAATTAAAATCAAGACAAGAATTCAATAAGCAATTGAAAAGCTATGAGAAGTTTCTTGCTAACATTTAGACCAAAGTAGATTAAATAAAGAATATAGTATAGATATTTTCACACCAAATAGAGATCATCAATTCATGCCTACTCAATGACTAAAATAAATAAAAGTTATAGGTGCAAGTCTTCCAAAATAAAAACAAAGCTGAGAGGAATAAAATCCTCATGAATGTTGATGACCTTAGAGAGCAGATTGAGGATAATGTCAAGATATGGAAAAGAGCTTCAAGTTCCTCTTGTATAATATCATGGATGAGGAAAACACCATTAGAGAGGTATTGAAGGTATTATCTATATAAATATTAGTTGTCAAGATGAAATAAAAATAAATCCAAAGCCAACCATAGTGCTATGATATTTATCCACTGAAATAGATAAAATGGTATAAGTGATACAAGTTTCACTCTCTAAATGGATTAGTATTTAAGAAGAGATACATAGGGATGGAAAAAAAAATTGATAGAAAAATGGGTTATATAAGGGTTGTTTAGGTACGAATAAAAAATATCAGTGTCAGGTAATTTTGGCTCCCAATTTTGGACAAGATAAGAATGCACTTTTTTTTGGAATAATATGAGCATGAAAGGGATACAAACATTTTGTAAATAATAAAACATAAATGAAAAAGGCACAATATAAATAAATAATAGACAAGGCCCTAGTTTTTCTATGTCTAGTATTGTATAATTGGCTTAGTGGCATGTGAGGAGGTGGTTGTAATAATGTACTAAGAAACCTAGGAGCATTCAAATCTAAAAGGGATTACCAAGTCTTATCATGCACAAAATATGGCACTCTAGTTAGTGCATAACATGAAATTTTATGATTTGGAAGGAGGTTCCATGAAATATGGAGCATAAAAAAAGGAGAATGATGTCAAACTGCTTGCAAAGTGAGTCTTTATGGGAATGGGAATTAATAAAATCTATTTATGTATAAAAAGGTTATGTAATTTATGGAGCACACTTATATGACATGTAACCATGGTGTTGGATTGAGACTATAAAATACCACCTTATTTCATTTATTAGGTTGTTGAGAATAGTGATAAGTTGTTACACTATTGGACTGAATATGGATCCTTGTAAACTTTGTGAGTTTGGAACGATACATGTAACTTTGACATTAATGGGAATATCAAGCTTCATATTATGGTCATTATATTCATACTTATCTATTTTAATGATCATTATGTTTAGGCTTAGATCTTATCTTTGAGTAATATTTTTTATAATGAATTTTTTGTAGGTGTGTAAGTGAAGTTAATGTTTTTGTAAGAGAGGTATTGGGAGTGTAAGAGAGGGTTTAGGGAAAACATGTGAAGTGTAAGAAAATATAATGAGATTGTAAGTTTGGTTAAGTCTTGTTAGTCAAGTTTCCATGTATAAATCTTATATTAGATGTGAATTTAGGGAGCTCTACCTATTTAAATACCAAGCTCATACTTAGAGGAGATATTTAACTTTGTTACTTGGGAGTTTCTTGGTGGATTAGTGCTTGAAGGAAGTTTTTTCAAGTGTGAATTAGAACTCACGTGTTGAGGGTTAAAATTTGGGATAAAGGTTCAAATCATAGCTTTAGATTGAGGACCTCTTCCATCAGGTGACCATCACAAATCTTATATCCTTAAAATTAAAATATAAAAAACACATTCTATTAGTTTATATGTAAAGAAGATACTTATTTATACATGTTACATTTAGGTAGATTAATCATTTAAATTTTTCAACTTCTTGTTGACACAACCTTATCAAATGTGTGTAGTAAGAACATTCTTAATTTTTTATAAAGAAACCAAGAGGAATTGGTATTGGAATCGGAAAAGATCTATGGTGAAGGAGATAGAACTATTTATAGTGATTTTCATTTTAATTTTAGAACTTATTTTCAATGCCTTATTTCTTATATATTGTTACTTGCAACACACCCTAATTTCACCTTGAGAAATCAAGGAACCTGTTCTTTTTTGTTTTAGAGCTTGAATTTTTTGAATTGATCCAATTTTCTCCTAAGGTATGTTTCAGTTGTTGATCTAATTTAAGAAATGATCCTTGACAAGTTGTAGCTCTAACAAGGCATTGACTTTACTCTTTGAATTGAGTCTAAATTTAAAATGTATTTTGTAGGAACTTGGTCTAAAGAATTTTCAAGTGAGGATTCATTGATGCAATTATTTGAGATTACATAAATAATAAGTATTTAATCATTTCAAAAAATGTTCTGAAATGTATTAAAATCTTCCATTTTTAGTCCACTTTAGCTTACATTCAGTAAAATTACCTAATTTTTTCAAGGTTTTCATGATCTCTTTTCTATTAATCTAGTCTTTATTTACCCTTTTATCGAATTATAATGGCTAAGTATTGTTATGGTTTTGATTTGAGTCTTAGTCACTTTTAAATAATGAGATGGTTTTATCTTTAAGTTAAGACAAAGGAATATTTTCATTTATAACTTTATTTCCTTTTGACTTTCCTTTTGTTTTGCCTTAGTATATTTTACTCAAAACTTTGAATTTGAAAGTAAATGAATATGTCATTTACTCAACTAAATGATCACCTAGCTTCCATGTGAGTCCTTAGATAAGTAAGGAGTGGACACTTGTCATTAATTAACTTTCATGGGTCTTTCTTTTTCCTTAGTTATTTTTTTAGATCTTCTAGGTAAGAAGGATTATGCTACATGACACAACCCCATGTCCCCACTTCCTTGGTCCCTTTTGATTTTATATGACTAACCCTATACATCCTAAGAAATTAATATTTGGACAAGTGTCATGATCCCATTTACTTGGTTTTATTTAGATTATAGATCCATGAGCATGATGCTTCAACCTCCTGGATGCATGAGATCACGACACATGGAATGATCCCATTTCTGGAGGCCCCCAAGGTAGTCCATAGACTTTTTAATTATATTTAATCCATCGAGTGCTCATAATCTTACCAAGTGGAATGATCCTATCTCTATGGGCCTTCAGTGTGGTTTGTATTCTTGTGAGTTTCTTGTTAAGCCCTAGGTAAATGAGATCCAGACACATGTCAAGATCTAATTTTACCAAGATATTGTAGGTCTTCATTAAAAATATACATCCAATTAGACAATGAGTGAGTGAATGAATGTTACCTATCATCAACTACCAACTTGATAGTGTGTTGGTGTCCACATCAACATTTCATCTACTTAAAATTGATGACCATCTAGTCTATCAAGATAGTTATAGAATTGGCATGCTTTTTTTGGACCTCAATTATTAAATATTTTAAATTCTTTGGATTATGAATTTAATTTATCACTTAAAAGGATCAAAAATCTAAAATTGACCCTATTTATTTGTGATTTTTGATCTAGAAAGGCTTAATCATTTATCTGATGGAATAGATTAATTATGTTTTTGGAAAAAGGCCCTTCTAGATTGTTATTTTTATGAAATTTTTGTTCAAGTTTTTATGCCTTAGTCATTTTTTCTAGAATTCAAGATCTAATAGCTAGTTTTCTCATTTAAAGACCAATGACTATTTTTTCTAAATCTAATAGTAGTCTATTTATTTAAAGATGAATGATAATTTTCTATCTATAGGTCTATATTCAACCAAAAACTACCACTTATTAGCATCTTAGAGTTCTATGACTCTAGAACACTTTAGACACAACCAAGCCTTTAACGTTCTGGGTGCACTGGATTATGCCACATGGAATGATCTCACTTCTTTAGGCCCTTAAGATGATCAAGATAGAGTGAGTAGGTAGTGGACCTTCTGGGTAAATAGGTTGATGCCACATGACATCATCCCATTTCTTCATGCCTTTGAATAAAGTGAGATTAGTATGATGAGGTACAGATCAAGTGAGTCTTCAAGATAATGCCATGTGGTATAATCTCAAGACTTCAAGATATTTAGGGCATATAATAGATATTGAGGACCTATGAAGCTTCAGGTGAGTGAGATATTGCTACTTGTCATGATATTACTACACCGAATTCTAAAGAAAAGTTAACGCTATATTTTCCTAAAAAATGAGAATTAGACATGTAGAATTACCTTTTTAAAGAATATACATCGACCTCCATGAATAGATTTAAAATCTAGAAATGACACTCATTTTTCCCATCAAAATCCAAGAATTAGACTGTGAGTCCAATTAAATTTTTTACAATCACTAAAAATATCCTTGTCTAGTGAAAAAATGATCATGAAAACTAATTCCAAAGTAGGATAGATAGTGTGTTGAGTCAAACTAATCCTAGATAATCATGAGTAGACAAGAAAATGTCATAAATGAAAAAATTATCTTAAGCAAATATGATCACCATAGTGAAGTGTTTGACCAAAGAAAATTATTCACACTTAGAGCATAAAACTTTTCCAAAAATTTATTACATTGGTAATTAATCAAAACAATTGAAATTCATTTCGAATTATGTACCCTAAAGTGATGCATTTGTCCAATACTTCTATGTTACCAATATTTAATGTAAAATGATATACTCAAAATAGATGTTGTTACTTTGAATATAAGCATGCATTGAATTTGTACCTCAGTTGAGACCTTTGATTTAATGATTATAACCACTTAGTTGGTGGGTAAGATTGTTTAATGTTTTTATAAAGCTAATAATAAGATAGAATAAAGGGTTGGTTGTTTAGTGTTTGAGAATTATAGTTGAGGACCAAACACTTTTGTTTTATAATTTCATGTTTTCTTAAGTTAGTTTTTCTTGTGAGAAATGTTGTTTTGAAGCATTTTCTACAATTTTCCTGATTTTGGTTGATCCAAACACTATTTTTCAAGGAAATATCTAAAAAATTGAAAGGCATTGAAGAATACTATTCAATATATATGTATATATATGGTGATTTTGTCCATATTTAATCATAAATAAATACCTTAGACTCTTGCATCATTATGTTCATGGTTGTGTGCATACTAGACATGAAACATATTAGTTCCATGGATTTAATCTATATTAAATGAATTGGAATCATTTAATCTATAAAATAGGTTTATATATTTCTATTTACCTTCATCTTTTGATATTTTGTATACATTTGTTAGAGTAGGTAGAATAGATCTAAATTTGTAATCCATGTTTACATGTTTTATCTTGATTTCATATCTTGTCATTGTTGTTAATGCATTATCGAATCTATATATGAAATGAATAATTATTGAATCAAATAAATGTTAGTGATAAGTTCATTTTTAATGATTATGTATACACATAATATTTTTAAACTTTATCAATAATTGATGCTTTCTCTCTTGCAAGAACTCATCCAGTCTCAATCTCTTTGAGTGCATGCCTTAAAGGGTGCATCGATAAAGGGCTAGGTACACTGTTGGTGCTTCATTAGATTATTGTCCCTTATACTACCACTTTTTATGCACACAACCTTCTCCTATAAACTTCCCTAATCATTTCCTCCTCTCTTACACATTCCTCCAAGCATTTCACCACCTTCCTTAGCACTTTCCTCAACCTAAAACTCTTTTAAAAAATTTAAATTACACTATTAGCCTAGGTTGACCTTGTATTCAAATTGTTAAAAACACATTACGGGTATAGGTCAGATTTAGTGGACTAAATCAAGACCCAACTTATTTTTATCAAATAATGATACATAATTATTTGGGCCAACCCTATCAGCTAAACTTGAAAAAAGGATAGGACTAGATCTAACTATATATACACATCCATTTTTGTCATTTATGAGAAGAGGAGAAGAAAAATAATATTATATTATGCATATACTTATCCACCATTCTACTTGAGGATCATAGCTTAGAGTTTCAATAATTTAATTGAAGATATGGATTTTATCTTATGGGGATGTCTTTTATAAGCATAGAGAAGCTATGTCGCTTAGAGATGACTTATCCTTATTATCTATACATACCAAAACAAACTCTTGCAAATAAAATTGGCCAAGGGAGAGATTGAGGCTTGAAGGGTTTGTCTTGAAAGGTAAGTACTCTTAACTTTGTTTCCTCCTTTGATAGATTAGATAGATTAGCATTTGTACTTTTATGCCATACATTAGGGTTCTACCTATATGTAGCTTAATTAAGATTCTCCTATGCATGTTTAATTTTATGTTTATTACCCCATTTTGTGACATAATCTTTGGTGAGCACTAGATTATATTTTAATTTACTTTTTGAATATGAAAACATAAGACATAGCTAGGGTTATTACATAGTGTTATTTGACTAAAAGTTTTAGAACCCTCTCTAGTGATTTTATTATGGTAAGAGATTACTTGGTTAGATCTAACAGATCCATCTTGGTCATGACTCCTAATATCTAATGTATCAATAATCATAAGTGTAAGTAGGATTTATCTTATTTAAGATAGGATTGATTAATAGATTAGTTGCATTTCTCTTTTTATACATTTTGGTGAACCTAATTTAAATCAAACCCTTGTAGGTTTTCTTTCATGATTTGATTTTATCATTATATAATCTATTTCTATTTTTTTAGTACTATATTGGACCTATTAGTATAATTATAATAGTATGGTGAATTTTAACACAGTCACTCCAAAATTTCTTTGTTCTATCTATGCAAGTCTTATCCAAATACATGTGACTAGATTGATCAATTTGGCATAGTCTTATTATTCCATTCTAGATTTGCATAAATATTCAAAATAATCATCTCTATTCACAATTTGTTTTCATCACACAGATTTTGCAAACTCTTTTGAGCTAATCGACTCTCTTAAAAAAAATTTAAATCAACACTTAAGCATCATAGCATAAAAATTTGCAATCTAAACATCTTCAAACCCACCAAGGTTCATTGTTACCTTCTCTATCATTTCAATTTTTTTTCAGTACTATTTTTCATAAGTTTGTAGTCTATAAAATTGCATCCCTCTGGCTAACTAGGTTGACTAGATAGACATAGTTCTATAGCCTATTTTATATCCAAAAAACATAGTCGACATGTTTGATTGTGTTGTTTTAGATATTGCTTCAAATGAATAGTAGTGACCTAGTCAAATTTGTTCTACATTAATTGCATATAGTATCACTTGAACTAATTTTATACTCTTCACAATTTAGGAATTAACTTCTTTTTGCTAGTAATTAATTCGCCTTTCCTTTTAGTTGTTTTCATGCTTAGAGTAACAAATACAGATTAATTAGGTGGTTTTAAAAATTACCATTTTATTCACACTATTTTTCTCTTTTTCACGCACTTCCAAACCACTTTACATATAAAAAACATTAAATATTTGTCTTCCCAAGGTCTACCTACTTAGATTTCATCACCAAAGGAGAAGTTGACTTGGTTTTCTAGCCAAGTATAAACACATGGTTAATGGTTTATATTGGCAAAGAACTTGACACCCTTATCACTGTAGGATTGTGAATCAAAGGGGTAGGCCTCAATACCAATCTAGTACCATCATCAATACAAATCTTTTTATCCTAAATTTCTTGAAAGCATCCTTAGATTACTTTATAGTTCATTATTACAACCAACTTCTAATCATATTATTTTAAAATTTTATTATAACTTGATAACACTTAGGAATGATTGATTATTTAGAATTTAATTTCAAGTTGATGCTTGCTCTTTGATCATTGTATTTTCTATTGAAAAATTTGTATTATCCAATGTTGGTTCAAAGTTTGTGTTGTGTGTTCTAATTAGATCAATCACATTGATCTAATTACTTATGTACTTAATTTCATTTTCCTTGATATTATTTTACAAAATATTTATCTATATTTACAGCATTATCATCCTTATCAACATAGTCTCTTACAGACTATTAAGAATATCTACTTGTAATACACAGTCGACCTATCTAAATATGTCTCTTTATTTTCTTATTTAGTCCCCTATCTAAACATTACATAGTTGACCCATCTAGTTGTATCTTATTTTTTCTTTCCCTATTTCATATTCAACAATACATATTTGACCTAAATGATGGTGTCTCCTTTTATTCTTTATATTTTTTATTTTTATAGAACATAGTCGACCAGTTTGATTATGTATCTTGTTTCCTAATTTTTATTTTCATCAACTCTTTAGCCTCCTTTTTTCATCATGAATTTCTTATTTAAATATAATAAAAAGTTTAATTAAACAAACATTATGATATTTACCAATCCTAATAGGTTTCTTGAGAAACATCTTGTGGCTTCCACTTTATATGAAAGCAATGTCCACATTACCACTCGCACTACCAATTATGGGACTCCTCATTCATCCTCAATTTGTAATCCTTTATTATCCTTAAAATATGAGTATGAATTATAGTATACACTTGAAATTATCTTCTTCATTAATGAATTTCCTCAACATAGAGGAAAGGACCCTTCAACCATCTATAATTTTATGATAGGTTCTCAAGTGGAAGAACCTATTGAAAGTTGTCATTGATGTCATGTGTTTTTTTACTATCATTGATGTCAAGAAGAATTAGTAAGGTGATATTTTTCTTTGATGTCATATGTTTGAGGTTATTGATTTCAAAGGAAGTTTGAAGTCTTATGTGTTCAAGAAGGCTAGTTCAGTCTTGGGTAGTGACCTATATGGTCTAAGGAGACTTGGTCAAAACATAATTATGGGAGATGTTGTGATCCTATCTCAGATGTCTGGAGGCGAGTATTAATATTCATAAGGTGTCTTGAAGATCTCAAAGTGGTATAATGCTCAGTAGGTCTATTTGAAGGACTAGTTCTTGAGCATGGATATGGCATGATGAGGCATCATGATCAGGTTTAGAGGCTTTTGATCTTGTGTGAGCATGGTATAAGGGTGTATGACATTATTATGAGGTGTTTATATTAGTGTAATAGGTTTCAAGGTATATTTAAGGTCTAAGTGTGACTAGCATTTCAAGACCTAATGTGTAAAGAGACCTAGTGTGGCCTAATGAGGGGTCAAGTTCAATTTCCAATGTGATAGAGATCATGTGATATTTTAAAGAGGTTTAAGATTTTTTTAAATATTGATCATGAATTTTTAGTTCTTAAGTTGAATAAAAAATCATGAAAATGAGTTTGAAGATCTCTTGAGTGCTATAATGAAGAGTTACAAACCAGAGAAGGAAATTTTGGTGCTTTTTGGCACATGTGACTATTGCATGGGAATATTAGATCTTGTAGAGAGATTTAAAATAGTCATAAAAATAATTTTCAATCATTATGAGTTGGTTTCAAGGGTATATATTTATGAACAAATGTTAATAATGGAAACCAATCAAAAACTGTCATAAAACCCTCAGAGTGACCCGATATGGTAGATCTTCTTAGAAATGGCTCAAAATGGATTGATTAATCTATTTTTATGTTTGGATCAGGTATATGACTCTCAAAAAAAAAATCCAAGTTGAATTGTTCTATTATATGATTGAATGGAAGCTAAAATAAATCCCTTATTTCTTAGAAATTTTATATAGCAAGCAAGGTTGATTGAGTCAAAGTTGCACAATGGATAAAGTTTGAATCTTATGATTTATAATTCATGACCATGGTGGTTTATAATCAGGTTATATACTTAAAATTTGATAAAATGGTCATGTAATTTGACCTATCACTAAAAGGCCTAGTGAGGAAGACAATGGGAAAATTATGCAGAAGTAAGAATGAGATTAGGGATGGGTTATAATGAATTAGGGATGGATCCAAATGGATTGGGTCATTATTAAATACATATATAAATTTACCTCTTGAATATAATATTTTTATATGCTCATTTACTATCATAAAGTTACTCTCAAAATGACCTATCTAGTGAAGATGAGACAGTGAAGGTGTAAGGTTCATAAATTGGTCTGTATATTCCTTATGTCATTAGACATCTATATATTTGTATATATATTCCTTATTTATCATTATAAATATATATATTTTTGTTTAAATATGTTATAAATATATATAAGTATAATATTCATGCATCATGACTTATTTATTACATCTACACAGGTGTTGGAATGCAAGTTCACCATGATTGATTCTCAAGATAGAATGATAGTTTTGGGTATGCAAGATGGAGTGATGAGCCTGAAATGTTATATCATGATTTAATGATTAAATTACACATTTTTATGTTTTTTATATTTATATAACCTATTAATTATTTATATAAGTTTGATATTTAGTTTAATAAGTTGAAATATGGAAACTAAAATGACTTGTCTGGTTGTGTATGAACTATGAGAGAGAAGTTCAATAAATTAGTCTGCAAGACTAATAGTTGACACTAGAACTTGTGATCTATCTATTATAATATGTTAAATAGGTCACATAGGAACTATTAATGTGCATTATATGTATTTTAAGTGTCTTTATAGGAACTAAAAACAACATTCATACATGACTATGTTTTGGAGCATACAAGCAGTTATGTGTAGTCATCTAATAGAGATGCATTTGAGGTGATTTTCCTAAATATGAAGAATAAAATGCACATGAATTTTTTATATGTTTATAATATGTTAATTTTAATTCATTTTAATTCATGATAAATGTCTACAAAGGTGTTAAAATTCAAAGGTTCTTGAGTGGGTGTTTGAGGCATGTTTGTAGTTCTGAGTGAGCTTATGGAAGTGGTCAATTTGGGGTATTTTTCCCTATTTGGTGAATAATAATAGACATGGTGATGACATTGAGGTAATTTAGGCTATATAAATATGATTTATTTATATTTTTGTGTCAAAATTGAGTTTAATATTCATATATTCAAAGCAGACTTTCTATGTGTATGAAGACCTAGTTGTGAGTAGTACTAATGATGTGGTCCAAGTGGTGAATTGGAATAAAAGGTAGTATGAAATATATGTATATTATAATTTGTATATTTGAGGTGTGTTTTAATTTTTTCATCCATTTTTGGAGACTCAATAAATTTCAAGATAACTAAGTGTAATGTGTTACTTGAGATCGCCTAATTGCATTAGGTCTCTATTAGGCCTAATGGTGGTTTTGATCCTTATGAGTGGTGACCAATATATGTAGTGGTTTTTTCATTTATTAAATATGTGTTTTGAACTATTCCAAAGGTAATCCAATTATGGAGAGATTTTTGGCTGACCAAAGTAGGTAAAATCAAGATTCTTATATTTATACAAGGCATAATAGGCTTCTTTAGGTAAGTGTAAGGATGAGAGTGCAAGTGAATAAAAGAGCACCTTGAGGAGAAGAAGGAGGTCATGTATACCATAAAATTAGAGTAGAGTATCAATCATGAATATCCAATATAAGTTATGAGTATGATTATCAAGGTCATATGACCTAAACCTATCAAGAGGAGGACAAGTTAAGCAAAGAGGCCTAATAGGCTATTTGAGAGAGATAGAAGAGTGTGAAGAGAAAAATTAAGGTGATCATCATAATTTGAGTGAGAAAAAAGTGTCCAAAGTTTATCATAGGCTCTAGGTGTCTAATTTGGTACTGAGTTACCTAAGGTTTTTGTGCCTCCTTATAAGTTAGTGCTTGTTAAAGACTAATTGAGTGGGTGCTTGACGAGGTAGGGGTTGGTGCTCCTTGTGAAGTTGGTGCTTCACTAAATTTGGATATTATCATTATAGGATTATAGTCCATTTTTATGGTTCAATGTACTTATGTGTTGGTATCTTTCTTCATGTTTATGTGATTACTTCTTTATGAATTGATTGATCACTATATTGATGTGAAAGGTTAATGAATGATAAGTGAATTTGAATGTTTTAAGAGCACTGATTCACCATCCCCCTCTTAGTGGCTATGATTCCAAGAATTGGTATTAGATTATGTATCTTAGAGAAGGATTGATATCTTGAAGGTGATCTTAAAAGCATGAAATGGCAAATTTTGTGAAGGTGAGTTACAAGATTAGTATGTTTATCAACTTATGGAAGAAGAAATCTTGGTGGATGCTTGTTGAGTCTTGGTAGATGTTGCATGACAAGGTGTTTTCATCAATCTTAGTACATAAAGAGATAATTTGAAGACAACCAAGAAGTCTAAATGGTTACATGATCTAGGTCATGTTTAGGTTTACATAGAGGACTGCATGATGAGATAATGGTTAGATAGGTTGAAGTACTTAATATGTTTGAAAGTATTCTTGAGGTCATCAGAGGCATTATAAGGTGATATACAAGGTCTATCTTAGTATGGATGATGGTTTAATAGATTGATTAGATTTGTAAAATTCAAGTGGACCAAGGTGTGCATGGTGATAGGGGGAATATGTGTGAGATGCTTCAGAGATTTAGGAAGATTTTTTTGTTGTGGTTATGTTCAAAGAGTGTTTATAGGTCATTGAGGTCATTGAGGATGTTATAAAGGTTCCCTAGATGCATTTTTGAGGTTCTAGTGTTTGTCATGATCCTTTGGAGAGATAGAAAGTGCCATTTTATCTTAAGATAAACTAGACCATCATTGAATGTCTTGAAGGTATGAAGATACCAATTTTTTTATGTATTTATTATTTATACTTAGAAAGTCAAATTTGGTCAATGGGTTTCATGGAGATGTTTTATATAGTGTCAAGATCCTTCCCTGCAAGTTTGGTATCTTGACGTATTCTTTAGCTCAAGTTATGAGCTTCCAAATTTGGTCATATGTGTAGTGACATGCCAAAGGATTTCAAATTTATGCTTTGGGAAATAGTCATTGGGCATTAAAAAATATAGACATTTGGGCTTGAATTCAAATGACTGTGCATGAGTTTTTGGGACTTGAGAGCATTTTTTTCCTATAGAATCTATGGAAGAGGTCAAAACATGTTTTAAAAATCAAAGTTGAAGTAGACTTCCTATAGATTATCCTCAAAATGATTTGGAGACTTGGATGTCCATATAGGTGCATTTATTATGGGTCAAAGTCAGAGTTTGTTAAATGTGTTTTTATTTAGAGAACTTAGGTTGACTAAAGTGAATTTATAAACTATGTATTTTTATTGAATCAGTGTTCTGAGTGTTGGATGATGTTTTTACCTCATTTTAGTCTTGTCACATGCATTGAGGAAGTTCTAAAAGCATGCTTTTGTGTAAGAAAATCTCAATGAAAGAGAATTATGCTTAAGGTTTGTGTTTTTGGCAGATATGAGTGACTTGATGAGTGGTGTGGAGTTTTTTATCACTTTTTATGGATGGTCAAAGTGCTTGGATGTGATATTAAAGTTTTAAAGCTCTAATTAGTGCTTATAAATGGTTATATTGATCCCAATTGGGAAGAACTAGCTCAAAGACATGATGAATAGGGGTGTGAGGGTTTCAAAGCTTCTTGTGTCTATAAACCCTAATTTGAATGTTAATAATGAAAATGGATCTCATTTTACCTATCGATATCAATGGAGTGTTATATGTATTTTCTTTAATGTTTCCTATAAAAATTATCATGTTTACAATGCTTGGTTGAGTGCAAGGTGATGTCTAAGTAGAAATTATAGAACAAGTGGTGTGAGAATTGAAGATTGGTCTATTATACAAATGCCTTTGAAGGTATAAAGTGTTGATCATGTGATTCATGATCTGGAGTTGGTTCTAAGAGTGATATTACAATTTAGTTGTGCCCTAAATGTGAGCAACAAAGTTTTGAAGGTGATCATTCCTGTAGCATGATAGGTTTTTAGTGATCTTGAAGAATGTTGAAGTGGTTTTTCTCTATAGGTTGTGTCATGTGTTTAAATGTTCTTTTGATGTCAAAATGACCTCATAAGGTCATTAAGGGATTTGTTATCATGTTGTGAATGACATGAAGATGTTTATAGGCCTAAGGATAATATAATTTATGTGTTGATCTTAACAAGGTATTAACTATGTTTTAAAATTCAAGTCATTAGGTAAATTTGAAGAGTACCATGAAGAGTTTGAATATGATCTTAAGGTCATGTTACATGGGTTTACTTATTTAGGTAACATGTATTTATTTTATTAAAGGAAAGAAAGTATATCATAAGTCTGGTAGAGACTAACTTGTTCTCACATACCTCTTTTACTGTGTGTTTCCATGAAGATGATATGAAGTGATCTAAGCTATGATGGATTGAGAATATTAAAGATAAGTATGTATGAAAAAAGGGGGAGCTTTCTAGTTATATGGGTGGTCAAGTCGAAAGATCAGTGGACTATGTGTGGATGACCTTATGAGAGTGTCTATGACCCTTTTTCATTAATGTCAAAAGGGGATAAATTTCTTGATGGTCAAAGTTCCTATGTGGGAAATTTCTTGATGAAATTATATAGTTTGAGAGAGAATCAGCTTGTTGAGAGTAGTGTATTTTGAAAATGATTAGTTAATTTATGATTTGCTATCAATGTGGTTTATCATCAGTGACAAAGGGGGAGATTGTTTAAATTTGTCATTGATGTCATGTGTTTATGTACTATCATTGATGTCAATAAGGATCAGTAATGTGAGAGTTATATTTTTTCATATGCTTGAGGTCATTAATGTCAAAGGAAGTTTGAAGTCTTGTGTGTTTAAGAAGGCTAGTTAAGGCTTGGGTAGTGACATATATGGTCTAAGGAGACTTGGTTAAATGAGAATGATGGAAGATTTTATAGATCCTATCTCATAAATTTTGAGGTGAGTATTAAGCTTCAAAATGTGTCTTGAAGATCTCAAAGTGGTATAATGCTCAGTAGGTTTATTTTATGGTCTAAGTTTTTAGCATGGATATGGCACGATGGGACATTATGATCAGGTTTGGAGTATTGTGAGATTTTTTGATCATGGTATGAGGGTTTATGACATTATTATGAGTTGTTTAGATTAGTTTAAGAGGTTTAAAGCTATATTCAAGGTCTAAGTGAGATTGGTAGTTCAAGACCTAATGTGCAAATAGACCTAGTGTGGCATAATGAGGGGTCAATTTCAATTTACAAAGTGGTAGAGATCATATTATATTTTATAGAGGTTTAATAGGTTGTTTCAATATTTCTCATTAAGTTTTAGGTTAAAAGTTGAAGGATAAAGCATGAAAATGAGTTTGAAGATCTCTCAAGTGCTAAAATGACGAGTTGTAGACCTCAAAAAGAAATTTTGGCTCTTATCGGCATGTGTGACTATTGTATGGGAAGTCATATTGTTTTTAGAGATATAAAATTTTCCTAGAAATTTTTTCCAAGCATTAGGAGTTGATTTTAGGGGTAGAGCTTTATGAACAAACATTAAGAGTGAAAATTAATCAAAAACCCTCTTAAAACCCTCATAGTAACCCAATATGGAATATCTTGTTGGAAATCAATAAAATGGATTGATTTATATATTTTTATTTTTGATAAGGTATAATACTCTCCTAGATACCTCCATGTGGTATTGGACTATTAAATGAGTGAATGGAAGCTACAAGAAATCCCTTGTTTCTTAGAAAGTTTTTATAGTGGGTAGGGTTGACTGAATTAAAATTTCATAATGGATGGAGGTTTAATATTGTTACTTATAATTCATGCCCATGGTGGTTTAAAATTAGGTTAAATACTTCAAAATTTCTAAACAAGTCATGGAAGTTGACCTATCTCTAAAAGGCCTAGTGATGAAGACACTGAGAAAACTAGGCAAAAGTGAGAATGAGATTAGGGATGGGGTGTAGTGGATTAGGGATGGATCCAAATAAATTGGGTAATTATTCAATACATTTATCACTTTTACCCCTTGAATATAATATTTTGATACTCTCATATATTAGCAAAAAATTGCTCTCAAGATGACCTGTCTAGTGAAGATGAGACAATGAAGGCGCAAGGTTTAGAAATTGGTCTATATATTACCTATTTGCCATTAGAACTATATATATTTGTGTTTTAATATGTTATAAATATTTATAAGGATAATATTCATGCATAAATACTTATTTATTGTATCTAAATAGGTGTTGGAATGTAAGTGCACCATGATTGGTTCTTAAGACATAATGACAGTTCTAGGTATGCAAAATGGAGCGATGAGTTTGAAATTTTATATCATGAGTTGATGATTAAAATTTAAAAATTTATGTTTTTTTGGATGTATATAACCTATTCATAATTTATATAAGTTTTATAATAATTTTAATAAGTTTAAATATGGAATCTAAAATGACTTGTCTGGTTGTGTATGAACTGTGAGAGAGAAGGGCAACAAATTGGTCTGCAAGAACAATAATTTCCACTTAAAATTATGATTTATCTATTGTAAGATGTTATAAATCTAAAATATGAATTATTAATGTGAATTATATTTATTTTAATTTTATTACATAAGATAAAGACAATACTCTTACATGACTATGTTTTGGATCATACAGGTAGTTATGTGTAGTCATCTAGTAAAAATGAGTTTGAGGTGATTTACCCAGAGTTGAAGAATATAATGCACATAAAGTGGTTATATATGTATAATATTGTAATTTCATATAATTTTTATTAATTATAAATTTATATTAAGGTGTGAAAATTTAAAGGTTCTTGATTGGGTGTTTGAGGTTGATTTGTAGTTTTGAGTGAGCTTATGGAAGTGATCAGCTTGAGGTTTTAAGCCCTATTTGGTGAAGTATAATGGACATAGTTATGAACATGAGTTAATTTATGTTATATAAATATTGTTTTTTTATATTTTCATGTGTTAATTTAGTGTACTCTTTAGATATTCAAAGTAGACTTTTTGGGTGTGTGAAGACCTAGTTATGAGTAATACTAATGATGTGGTTCACGTAGTGAATTAGATTGAAAGGTAGTATGGACCTATATAGATATTATTAGGGGTATATATATATATTTTTAATTATTTCATCCATTTATATATGCTCAATAATTTTTAATAGGACTAAGTGTTATGTGTTACTTGAGAAGGCATAATTACATTAGGTCTTTATTATGCCTAATGGTGGTTTTGGTCCTTATGAATGGTGACCGACATATGTAATGGTTTTTTAACTTATGAAACATGTGTGTTGAAATATTCAAATTGTGATACAAGTATGGAGATATTTTTTTCCAACCCAAGGTGGGTAAAATCAAGAGTCTTGTATTTATACAAGGCATAATAGGCCTATTTGGGTAAGTGTAAGGATGAGAGTGCAAGTGAATAAAAGAACACCTTGCAGAGCATAAGGAGGTAATGTATACCATATTATGTGAGTATATTATTATTAATGAATATCCAATAGAATTTTTTAGTATGAGAAGCAAGGTCATATGACCTAAACTTATCAAGAGGAGGAGGATAAGTAACACAAAGAGGCCTAATAGGCTATTTAAGAGAGATAGAAGAGTGTGAAGAGAAAAGGAAGGTGATCATCATAAGTTGAGTGAGAAATAGGTTTCCAAAGGTTATTAGAGGTTTCAGGTGGCTTATTTAGTGTTGAGTCACCTAGGGGGTTGGTGCTTCCTTGCAAGTTGGTACTTGTTAAAGACTAGTTGAGTGGGTGCTTGACTAGGTAGGGGTTGGTGTTCCTTGTGATGTTGGTGATTCACTAAATTTGGATATTGTCATTATAGTACTATAGTTAATTTTTAGGGTTTAGTGTGTTTTGTCCCACATGAGTGTTTCTCACATATCTCTTGTGTTCATGTGTTGATATCTTACTTCATGTTTATGTGAATATTTCTCTATGTATTGCTTGATCACTATTGGTTTGAAAGGTTAGTGAATTATAAGTGAATTAAAATGATTGTTTTAAGGGAATTTATTACCATGATTATTGGATAAGATTCCAACATAACCTCTCTCACCCTCTGCTACCTTCTCTCATGGATTTGGGGGAGACACTTTCTCTGATTCTCAACCCTTCCCTTCTATATTGACTCCTTCCCACACCATGACTTCTTATATGACATCTTTAACCTCCATGAAAATTATTTATAGTAACATGATAGGTTCAACCTCTAGGGTATTTTTTCAAAGACCCTCCTCCTTAATCATGTCACTAGTGCATCCTTTTCTACCATTGCTAATAATGATACTAGTGCTTCTTTTTATTCCAATGTTAATCATTCTACAAGTGCATATTTTTCTAAAAATTCTAACCATTTTAGAAGTTCTTATTTTTCTACCAATTTTTCTCATGCCAATAGTGTGGTGCATGTTA
This sequence comes from Torreya grandis, assembly GCA_037957365.1. NCBI lineage: Eukaryota > Viridiplantae > Streptophyta > Pinopsida > Cupressales > Taxaceae > Torreya > Torreya grandis. The sequence goes on along the minus strand of JARHVA010001167.1, from coordinate 2,334,021 downwards.
CTACTCATAGTGTAATCCAAACCACTAATACCAATATTAATGTTTTGCATGTTGCATGCACTAGTCAAAATACTACCCAAACTCATCAAATTTTACTACAATCAGTAAATAAAGTGAATAATTTTCAAACCAATAACATAAATAAAATGATAAAGATATAAAACCATCTCATTCAACTTCAAAATCAACCCCAACAAGTTTCATGGGGAGCGCAAAATCCAAATACCCTCCACCTCCCCTAGGGATTCCCATGTTAACCTCATTCCTCAACCACCCTCATTAATAAAATTATCAAACATCTCCAAAATGAACCTATTTTACCTCAAATTACTAATATAAACATAGGAGGTATCACACCTACCATCAGTTATAATAGGTCTACAGAGCCCACATTTTATTTAAAAATATTTGGTAATCTCAATAAAGATTAGGTCAAGCTTAATACCTTTTTTGCTATCGAGTTATTAGCTAAAATAACATTTGGAGATGATTTAGATTGGTAAAATCAATTAAAAATCCATTCTATCACTATCTTGGAATATTTGGTTAACTCTTTAGTACAAAATTTCTAAACTAATGATCTCACTAAGAATAACTTAGCTCACTTAATAAATTGTAAGCAACTTGAAACTAAAATGACACAATATTTCATCAAATAATGGAAGAACTTGTCTAATAAATGTGAGCATAACATGGTATATTATAATATATTTAATCATCTCACTAATGATCTCTACCCAAAGTTGAAATATCAGTTTAGGACTCTCTCTCCATGAACTTTGGAAGAATCCCTCACCAAGCTAACCAACAAGATTTTATCATGTGCCAATTTGAACCATATCAACCCATCATAGGTATTCATATGCTCATTAAAAAAAAATATCATGCTAAAAATGATGGTGTCATCAATACTTATGACATTATACACAACATTCAAGCCATGGGTCTAAATAACACTATGGAGCATGTTCCCCCTCTAAACAACACTCGTAATTAAAAAAATTCTAAAACAAACATTAATGTCCACAAACCATTATCCTTATCCAAGATTCAAAGGAATATTACAAGGCCTATACCATGATATCTTTACTCCACTTATACAATGAAAATATGGTATGATCTAAACAAATTTTGTTGGTTTCATGCAAGTTGGGGCTACTCTCATGAGACTTGTCAAAAAATTACATAATTTAGAAATGGATTATATTTTTGGCCCAAATTTTGATTATTAATCACTCATTATCAAGTGTCAATAATCATATGACATAGTTTTTAAAGCTTATGAAACACAAAACAAAAATTAAACTTTAAACCAAGCTAATGTTCACCACAACTATATACAAAGATCCTCTTCCTAATAATCAAGATAGAAATGACAAGCCTATTCCTTCCACAAATAATGTTGAAAGTATTATAGAACTCACTAATGAAGAAACCATAGTAAATATGATTAACATGTGATAGGTAGTTGTTTTTATTGATTCTAATCTAACACAAATGCACTAAACCCCTCAAACATTCTACATCATTCAAGACACTTCCCCATCTCATCTCATGGAGTTAGGGCAAGAGGACTTTATAAATTTGTAAGAACCACCTTAAAAATCTCAACTAGATAATACCTCTTATCCTATCTCTAATATTCCCTGAACATATACACACATAGACAACATTTATTAATCTTCCAATAGTATTTCTTCAGCCTAATCACAATAATTACCTAAATCAACTATCCCACCATACAAAGATAATCAACCTATTTATCCTCAAACTAAACCAATTACATCTTACCAAAACAAATTTATTTACACTTGTAATCCTCCCTCCAAGGAGCTCCTACAATATTATGCACCTTTATCTAGCAATCTGCCCATGGGTTATGATGAATGGGACCCCATTTCAAAAATTTCTCATCTCCTATTTTAAATAAATTTAATATAACTAATGCAAACTTCCACCTATCATTTAAACTATCTAATGTAATTTCTATTTGAAATAAATATCCCTTATCCTCCTCTAGTAGGATGCAAAACTACCTTGTCTAATTTTAAAGATAGTATGCTGCAACAATATGAAGAAATGTCCATACATGTTGATGAAACAATGTACACTTCTCTTCCCTTAAATTTCCTATTGCTACCATGATTTTAGATGAGATTATACTTCATGTAGATGATCCTTTCCTATTTATTAGCATCCAAATTGGTGATATCCAAGTTAATTAGGCTTTTATTCATGAAGGTTCAGGTACTTACATCACCTCCCTCAATTTCATTAAAACTCTTAGATATTTTGAGTGTAATCTCAAATCCACATGTAGCACACATAAAGGTTAAAATAGAAAGTAAATTCCTCCTTTATTTTACATGTGGCTTCCTATTACCATCCTTCATATTATCATCCAAATAAAATTTATGATCTTTAACTTTCCCTTGTCTTATAACGTCTTTATTGGTAGACATTGGACTCATTGTATGAGGGTTTTCACCTTATCTATGTTATAATGCATAAAATTCCCTCATAATGGTGCTATTTACAAGATTAAAGGAGACACAAAACCTTGGAATTTTAAACAATTCCAAGAATGTGTATTTAAAATTCTTACCCTTGAATCCTTTCCTAGTATCCCATTTAGGGAATCTCAACATTTCAATTATATTGTCAATTCTACTTGAGGTTATAATAGTCACCCCAAACTCATTAGTAACATACCACCTAACCTATTATATTTTGATGACGATGATTTGAATGATATTATCCTCAAGATTAAAAGTTTTGATTTATCCCCTCATATCATTGCCTAGATTCTTCCATCCTTGTAGCCTTGCTCTTGATAGATTCCTATCGAACATGTGATCTTAACCAAAAATATATATTATATTCATCATGTGACTTTCAATGACAAAATCATACCTACCTATACCATCGACCTACATACACCCAGTTATGATGATGGTTATGCTTTAGATGATCCATTTATAGGAAGACTTAACTAGGATAGAGATCCCAAGATTATTCAATATCTTCCTTTTTTCAATCTTTTCATTCATTTTATCATATTATTTCATTCATAGTTCCTAATTCTATCATTCTTCCTATTTTTTATAAGGTAGAGATGGAGAGATCACATGGTATAACTCTAATTTTAGTAGATCCTCTCAAAATCATGTTCATGGATTATTTCATGACCGGTTCTTACCTTTTTTATAGATAACATGATATTTTTATCTTGCTTACCATATAGATGCTAGCTAATACTCTTAATCCTTCTATGCATCCCACCTAACCCTCAATTGAGCCTAGGTGGGTTCTTACTCCCACTCTACCTTTAAATGACCCTCATCTTTTTTTATCCTACTTTACCTTCAGTTGAGCCTAGCCTAGTCTCTACACCATCTCTGCCTTCCCTTGGTGATGGCCTTCTTCTTTTTATATAGCTTGATCCCATGCTTGCCTAATGGGTTGATTAACCTTATTATGATATAAATAAATTTATCAATCATTAGACTAGAGACTGTAATGGTATCATCCTTCTTTGGATTCCCCATCTACCTATTCCATTAGTAGACCCCTAAAGTCTACTAATAATTGTATCTTTTACTTTCATGCGATAGATAATTATTATTCCACCCATTATCAAAATATTTGATAATATATTGACACATTTCATCCTTCTCTTTTTTAACCCAAAGATAAGGATATACCTCCTTCCAAGTTTTTATCTGAGTATATCCTTAAATATGGGGAGGTATATTGTCTTTAGCACTAGTGTGACACCCATCATATTGATCATTATTGAATTCTTTATTATCACCTTCATGATCACCTTATTATAATTATTACACCCAATATTCCTCTTTCCATAGGTCACACACATAAGAAGGTATATGCAATCATAAATGCATCATGTCTAGAAATCAATCCTAGCTTGGAGAAGATAGATCATACCTACATTTTTTATTGAAAATACATTTGTTAAATGGGAGCATGACCAATATGGGGATCTACTATACCTAATTAGGGGATCACTTGTCACAATACACCATGTGAGGTAGGGTTCCAAAGCCTATAATCTAGCACAATCATGAAATAACCTTCAAAGAGTTTTAAGATTTGGTATTTTACCTAAGTCTAATAAATAAGAAAGTAAATCTAATTTAGTGCACACCAAAGCTTGTGGTACAAAGTGGGGGTTAGAAACAAAATAAATAACTAAACTAAACATGTATAAAAGACATATAATCACATCAATGTTTACAAAATCTTAATGCATGGAAAGATAATCACAATTGCATTATCTATCTATTCTTACAAATGAGAAATAAAGTTAGGAATACCTACCTTGAAGATGAACCCCTCGAGCCTTAATCTCTCCCTTGGCCAAGGTGCTTTACAAGATATTGTTGTGGTATGTAAGCATAAAAAAGACAAATTATCTCTAGGCTACACAACCTAACTATGCATCCAAAAGAGTTCTCCATAAGACAAGATCCATATCTCTAAATAAAGTATGGAACCCTAAGCTTTATTACTCAAGTAGAATGGTTAATAATTAGATTTTCATTTACACTTACTCTTCTTCACTTCTCTTCTATATAAATGGTTAGAAATGAACTTATATATATATATAGATCTTGCCCTAAATCCTCTCAAAGATATAAATTGTATAGGGTTGGTCATGGTCAACCCTATATGTTTTTAGGAACAATTCAATAGGTATGAGCTAGCTCGATCGAAAGGCTAAAAACCCCAAAAAAGTGAAAAATACCCCTACACTATATAGGGTTGACCATGGTTGATCTAGTATAGTCGATAGTCCAAAAGGGAATTAGAGAAAGAAAAGAAGGGTGGAAAGAGGAAAATGACTAGAATGGGTAAGGATAAGAATAATAAGCTTAGAGTTAATGATTTTAAGATATGAGTGTGTAGATGGTTAGTGGCAAAAGGGATAACAATATTATGAAGCACCGATGGTCTACCCACCCCTTTCCCAATGGACCCTTTATGATATGCACTCAGAGAGATTGAGACTCAATAAGTTCCTATAAGATACAAAGTTTCATTAATCAATAAAATTTTTAAAGTATTATGTGTATACATATGCCCCACTTGAATCTCATCATGTGTCACATGAGTACAACATAGGATAGTGCTTCAGAAAATAAAACATGATAACACACAACACTGATGCTAAGTAAAGTGTAGTAATAAAAAAATAAGATAAATGAAAGGATAGAACTAAAAAGCACATACTTTTACTTACCTTAGTACTGTAACTAAAGAAGTAGACTAGAAAAAAAAGAGGTGTCCAATGTGAAGAACACTAGGTGAACCTATAAAAGTTAGTGTAAAAATAGACAAAAATCAAGATTTTTAGAAAATAGGCATATGATAGTGGATAAGAATCTCTACATCATTAGGAATCCAATTCATTTTATAGATTTTAAAATGGATGAGTTAAAAAAAAGATATAGACAAAAAAAGGAATCTGTAAGACAATAATTGAAGAATTTGAATTTTGATTTGTTAATCTGACTTTTGAAAGAGATAAAAAAGAGCTCTAGAGACCAAATTATCTGGTATGGTGAGGATATGATAGACTAAATAGGGAGAGGCTCCAGAGGTAGCAACGGGTACACTACATGTATGCAATTATGAATCTCAAACCAATTTTTGAAATTTCTATTGAGTTAAGTGAATTTTTAGTAATTTTGAATTTTAAGAATTTATAGATGTTAGAATGAGACAAAATTAGATTTTAGGGGTAGAAAATATCAAGATGGAAAATGGGTTTAGAGGAATTAGGAAAAAAGTAGAAAAATGCACTTTTTTAGGAAAATGTAAGGGGTCAATAGGGAAAATGAACTAAATCAACCTAGTCAACCTAGTAAGATGAAACCAGGTAGAATCTATAGTGTCAAACCAATAGGTATGGGTTGAACCTATAAATTATATAGGCTACCAACCTATATATGTTTCTAACTACCTCATAGGTTCTCTCAGTGTTGATGAACACTTCTCATTTTAGGATCCTAAGGATCCAGGGCATGGGTTGTAGTTTATGACAATTTGGGATGTTTGTGGTGGAATAGTAGTAGAGTGTGAGAGTTGTCCACAATATTTATTTAATTTGGTGTTTGGGAGCCACTAGGGTCCTATATATTTGAAACTTTATGATATTTATGATCCACAAACTAACCTAAGTAGATATTAACAATGATCTTAAACTAAAGTGAGCTTTGATAAATAAAATAGAAAAAAAGGAGGGTAAGGTAGAAAAGAAAATATGATTGCAGGCTTCCATCTCAAGTATCATGACAAGGTTCTAATTAGTTTGAGCATACATGAACCAATTTATGATTTAAAATAGTATGAACCTATATTCCATCATAAACCAGGCAAGCATCAAAGGAAATATATAAATCATAAGTAAGAACTAGATTTACTTTAAAGAATTTACTACTATAACATGAATAGTATGAGCACATCTAAATCTAGAGAAAATGAAATGAAGTACACCTAAGATCTTTCAACTAATCTAGCATAGCATAGATTAATAGCTTTATGATAGAAAATGTAGCTCAAAATTCAAAGAACCATTCAAATCTAAGACATTAACATGCAATTGAGAGATGACATTAGCTTTTAATAAAATATTCAAACAATCATTTCAAAATTCATTAGTTGTATTAAAATGCTTTCTTGTATACAATTGCTTAGATTCCCTCTCCTTTACAAAATGAAAAAATACTTCCTTTTATAGAAGAACAAAGAAGTATACCGATCAATTATAAGATACAAAATACCCCAAAGATAAGGATAGTTGTCCTTTTTACCAAGTTACAACATACATTTGTTTTTCCAAAGTAGATTGACAAATAGGCAAATATGCTAACAAACTCACATATGCCTTTTCAATGAAATTTTCTATTTCAAAATGTCACAAAATTCTATAAAATAGAATATTATTAACTAGCTAGTGGTCATTATGTTGGTGAAGTCCCCTACTACTGTTTACACTCCCATTTGACATTCATATGTCTTAAACACTATCAAATTTAAGCTCATGTGATTTTTTTTGCCTAATTTAAATTTGATGTCTGTATGACCATCATTTGATGTTCTCACAAACATCATTGACATCCTAAAGACCATCAAATTTAAGCTCGTATGAAGTTTTTTATAGGATTAAATTTGACATCCATGTGACTATCATCTATATTTTGGCCAACTTTACAATTTTTATTTTGAAGCATAGAAATTATCAAGGCACCGAATTTGTAGGGAATGAACTTAATACCAAAATAAAGAAACACATTTGATCCACTAGTCTTGAGAGCTTATAAATGTACCCATACAAATTTTAAAATAGCCCTTTTCCATGATTTTTCATGATGTTCATATACTTGTCAGGAAAACAATCTAAAACAGCTTAGGATCTAACTTTGCACACTTATATCTTTTGATGCACTATGATGCATGAGCTCAAACTTAGTAAATATGTTCCTTTTATAAAGGTGAACAAACCCATTTGACCATTTCCTTTGAAGTTTCAGCATATGAGAGATATGGCTTCATGAAAATGCCTACCAGGGTCTTTTGGACTCCCTAAAAAAATGGCTATGGGAAAATGACAGATTTTATTTGAGATACCAAATTTGAAGGCTAATAAATTATGATGTAATTATATGGAGGACCTAAAACTTGGGGCATATAAACTTGGCACAAATGTGAACACATCTATATGACCAATTTTACTTGACTCATCCACACGTAAAAATGGTGATGTCAATAAAGTACCTACTTAGATTTTTTGCCACTTGACCAGAATGTCCAGATGAACATAATGAAGGACTAGATGAAAACCAAGCACTTCCATACTTATTCTAGATACTCTTGACACCCTATAGGGTCCCCATAACCTATCCATGGCCTTTTGATTTTTTAATATTATGTTCACTTTGTTGGATTAAAAGTTGAGAAGTAGTGAGGACCGTTGGATGATGATTTAGATAATTGCATATGATTGATCCCAAAGTTAAGTGTTAAATTTTATTGAAACTCTTCATTTTTTTTATCAAATAAAGATAGAAGGTGAAGACCGTTGGATCTCTCAAGATGCTTGTTATTTAGGCCAAAACTTGGGTTTTCTTTGCTCCATTAGATCATATCCCATGATGAAATGAGGATCATTGGATCTATGAAGAAATGGGGATGTTAAGCTAGGATCCATAGTATATAAATAACTTAGGCTAAGGTGCTAAGGCTAATCTCTCATTCATATTAATAAATACAATGGGGCCTTAGGATTAAAACCATAGGCTAAGGCATAAACCAAAAGGGACCATGCTAGAAAATATAAAAAGGAACCTTGCAAAACCATCTTTAGACATGGTTAAGGAAAATAGGAAATGAAAAGGGGAAAAAAATACATGAGGACTAAGCATATTTTTATGTTAAGTTTTGGTTGTGTTTAATAAACACAACCAAGACTTAATATAAAATTAGGATTAAGTCTATAATAGGACCAAATGTTCCCACCGAATTGTTCCCACCAAGATTTTAATTTGAACCAAGGGTTTTAGGCTTAGTGTTTTGTTAAAGGAGAGTCAGTATCTACTCCCCATAGACCAAAGGTTGGTAAAAATCTAAGTTGTACCACATTGTGAAACTTTTGATCAACATTAATCGATGTTATCTCCATGAAACTTGTACTTTCCATTCACATGGTAAATCATTAGCAAGATTAGGTAAATTAAAGTTTAAAAATGAAAAGATAATAATCCATTTTATCAAAGAGGATGATCTTTAAATTCCAATAACACTCAAACATGCCAAATTTTTAGTGTTAAGGATCAAAGCACTCAAGGGTCCCAATTTTCAAGAAAATGGGGGTATGTTGGCCCCAACACAACCTAATGTAGTTTGCCAACTAATTTGAAAGGTCCAAAATGATAATGCAACACTAGGAAAAGGAAAATAAGAGGTTTTAGAGCTAAATAGGGAAAATATATGGAAATTTTGGTCAAACTAGGTTGACTAAAAAACCAAAATAAGCATGAAAAACCATCCAAAAGGCTGACAGAAGGCTACAATGGCCTAAAATGACCAAAGGAGGGTAAGAAGGACTGAGTAGGCTATAAATATGGAAAAATGAATACAAATGAATAAGTTTAAAATAAATTTGTCTTGTTTTTAATTTTAAAATGTAAAAAGAATGTATTTTGACTATACATGACATGAAAGAACGTATACATCCTTTGTTATTTCTTAGTTATAAAGACAAAGGAGGTTTTAGAGATTGGTGGATGTGGCTTGGTTACCAACATTATTAGAGTGATTTTTAAATGGATATAGGGTTATACTATTATCCATATGTTTAGGAGGCATAGCTAATATGTGTGAGATCCCAATGAGTTCAAATCTATTAGTCATGTTCCTCAGTTGCTAAGAATGACTAACTAACACCTTTAGATAAGAGGTGGATGGGGATGTGATAGAGGTAGCCATCACATTAGAGTATGTCTATTCCATCCTTGATCTACCCATAGTAGGAGCATCGGTGACCATAGGGATACTAGACAACATAGAGGAGATGATAGCCTTAAACATGTGGGCTATAGGTTCAAAGACAATTTTGGGAGGATGGAGAGTTAGTATGGATGATGTATATACATCATAGATTCTAGATATCTATCAAGTTATGATAGGACTTGTGACACAATAGGTACTATGTCAATTCAGATGGCAAGGTACCACTATTCGTAGTAGCCTTGAGTAGGATGCTTCTAAAGGAGTGAGTTCTATATGATCTAAGATATGTCATCTGGGTCCATCTTGTACATGATTTGTATGAGATGATGTTAGAGGATAGAAGACCATGGGATTGATTATATTGTTGATAGCTTAGATATATGAGAGGTTTCCTATGTATTAGTTAATTGGGTTACCCCATGCAATTGATGATAGGTCACCTTAAGTATGAAAATGGATAGAGGACCAGGTAGTGCAAGTTATGCCCCACATGTTAATGTTATAGTCAATGAGATGAAAAGACATATTATGGTAGCCATATGGAGACATAATAACTACATGTGTGAGCTATCATATAGTTCCACTAGTGATAGAAAGGATAGAGATTATTAGACACTACACATGGTGGAGAAAGCCACATCCAGTGGCATGAATGCCAAGATATATGGGCCTGACTCATCTAGTGACACTAATATTGATGACCAAGTAATGGGCTTGGCATATGAGGGAGCTACATAGGAGGAGAGGAATAGGACTATAGATAGTGAGACTAACACTCAGACCATGGACTGATCAAGCATGACAGGGAGTAGATTAGGAAGATAAGTTGGTAGAGGTAGAGATACCAAATGTACCACTACCATTTTCATAGTAAGATGATCTATGACCATTAAGGACATGATGATGATGATGGAGGTAGCAAGAGATAGTAGAGATTGATGTTATCCTTAATGAGCTAGTAAAGGAGCTAGAGGAAGGATGAATGATAGGGAAACCACTCATGAGCAAGCTAAGATGGACAAAAACCATGATAAAGGGATTTGAGCTAAGGAGGTGACATATAGAATAAGTAATAGGAGGCTACACAGATGGGGAGACTATGCTAGGTGGTCGCATGGATGGTGAGACCATAGTAGCCAAGACATAGGTAAAAAAATATGGTTAAATTATTGCTTTAAGTTTTTATTTTAAAGTAGAGATAGATAGATATTTTGAGATATAAAAATGATCTAATATCCATTTGGTGTGATTTTTTATATGTATATAAGGATATAGAGGATAGATGGGGGTCCCCAGTGAGGGGATTACTCTCCATAACATCCTAGATGAGATCCTACAACTATATGATCCTACTATATTAGAGGATCTTAGCATACCATCTACCTTAACTCAAGCAAGTTAGTTTAGACTAGCTAGGGAGGTAAGAAGATAGCTACGGGTGAAGAGAGAGAGGATGCAACCACTAAAAAATATGGGTGTAAGTGATATCCAAGAATAGAAGGCCCTAGTTGAGGAGAGAGTTATGTATTTGGCCACAGTGATGTAGATGATAGAGATTCAAACCTAGTTGATGTAGTCACAAGTGTAGGTGGTGCACCTATAGGGACAGGTAGAGGGACCGAGATCTTAGATGGCATTTTTATAGTGTACTATTTGGAGGAGACATACTAAGGCCTTAGTAGGTATCATGGCTAGGCCATGTGATAGATACAATGGGACCCATCCATATAGCTGGAGCATTGTATATGGTTGTATATGTTGTATCAAATCTCATGATATATATATATATATATATATATATATATATATATATATATATATATATATATATATATATATATATATCATTTTGACATATTGATGCTGGTTGTGTATGTTATCATTACTGTTTATTATGGTTGAAGTTGTATATGCTTTAGATATATTTCATTTTAGCACATGTATTTAGCTTTATTGTATATGATATAAGAAATATATGAGATGTGGTTTCTTTTCTATCATTATGAAAAACACATGCATGGTTAAAAATAAATAGGCAAAAAGGACTTGGAAAAATATAATCAATCAAAAAATGTAATACACACTATTTCAAGCTAGGACATGTGTAATAACAAGAAATGATTAAATTTAAATAACCAAGACAAACAAGATGGTAAAAAGGGATTTGTTTTTAAGCCAAAGTTAAATATTTTTTCACCAAATTAAAAATATTAAAACCATACTAATTCGCATTGGGAAGTATGAAAAATAATGTAATAAAATGAAAGGTATATAAAAGGGCACAAATGGTATAAAAATAAATTAATTAAGTCAATCAATTATACTAAATCATGTTGGAAACTATAAGAGAAAAAAAGAATTGGTAAAATATTGGTCTTAAATTTATCACACTAATTTAAGCTAGGAAGTATGAAAAATTCAAGAAATTATTGTATTCTTACATGTAATCAAAAAATAATAAGATAAAAAGGTGAAAGAGAAATGAAGTAAGCATAAAACATACTAAATCAAGTTGGGAAGCATGTTAATGATGTGTAACTTCATAATAAATCGAATCTTATCTCATATTTGACACATGTATTTTGTTTGTGACTTAGGTATTGGAAAATTTTGTGAGAAATGTCGGGTCCTATCCATGATCTTACACTGGAACTCACAAAGGGAACACCACTGGGGTGGAATAAATATGAAAAATTATGTAATCAAGGATGTGGGTAATAGGAAGGAAAAGATGGTAATTTATGATGATGGTCGGGTCCTATCCACAGTCTTATAATGCAACTCACAAATGAAATCCCAAGGGGAGTGATCAGTAGATAAAACAATATTTCTCAAGAGGAAATATGAGGGATATAAGGAATGAAAAAGGGAGTGTAAAAATCAAGACTGATGCATCTTATGAGAAGAACTTAGGAGACAAGAGGCATACTAAGGACATGAGAAGATACTAAGTGACTAGTGGTCATCTATGTACAAAGGAAACCTATTCACTATAGACACAAAGCTTTTTAGGTAAATAGGCATGCTACTAAGATCAAATCATGAAGGTAGATTGGTATAATAAAAATAAAATATACCTACATTCCCATGATGTGTTCCCTATTCTTTAGGACCCCTTATAGAGATATCGGTCTACTACGAATATTGGGTACTTGCGTGAGAAAGTAAGTAGCACTAAAATATTTTTTATTCTCCTCTTCTAATCTACTAGTCTACCACATCCTAAAGGACCTCAGCTCTATCATGAGGCTAACTATGGAGTTTAATCTTTGTCTAAAAGAAGGATATGTGCTTTGAATCACATCTTTTACTATGATTATACTTTTAAGAATAATTTTGCCTTTTGTATCATTGCCTTTTATTTAAATGATTTGGATTTTAACTTTTTTTGGATTTTTAAGATTCCTCCTCCATACAAACTTAGAATTACCAATCATGAAATATATAGTGATAAATATGAATGAGTTGTAAGATAAGGTTAAAGGAAGCTAAGTAACCAAAGATAAATATTGACTAGGACACTTAGGCTTGATAATAAACTAGCATGTGATCTCAAGTCTCAATCGTGTATATGCTTAGTTTGCAAAAATAGGAAGAAGGAGCTCCAAAAAGTGGACTAGTGTAATGAGATAGTAATGAGTAGGATTGTTTGCTAAATGATCACATGGTAAAAGGGAGATATTGACCAAAGGGAATAGGGTTTGTATAACCAAGTCATAATGATAATTAACTATGAAAAATGGAGATAAGAAAGTAAATAATCATGAAGGGGAAAGAAAAGAGTTTTGAGAAAAAATAAATCAAGAGAGAGAAAGAAAATATAAATGATAAGATAAGTGAGATATAGTACAATAAGATCATCATATATGATAAGGAAACATTTGGCATAGTGTCAAATGATATAATAGATAGATAAATATAAAATTAGAGCACATGTCCAACCCAAATGAAAATTTGAAAGCACCATGCATGTCCTCATAAATACTGATAAATATATCCACACACATTATCCAAGACATCAGATAAATCTCTATGAATCTAGAGATGAACTATTGCTAATGTCTCATCAATCTTTAATGAATACTAGGAAAATACTTTTCTTATAATATTCTCCATAAAGTAGGAATGCTCAAAGGATCATGTTGAGGTGGGAAATTAGGCAAGGGATGGTTATGATAATGTGTGAGAGTTAGCTCTATAGGAGATGTAGGAATCACTGATGGAGAAGGATCCATGGGTGAGGGAAGGTCTACAAGTGAAGGAATCATGGGTGGAGTCACAGATGTTGGTGAAGGGACCATAGGAGGAAATAGAACCATAGGAGGTGGAGCCATGGGAGAAGAAATAAGAGACTTCTTATAGGAATGACCTATGGGAGGAGTGGTATAAGGTCTAGTAATGGCTACAAGGTGATCCTGAAGATGTTGTTGAAGGATGTGATAACGATCGATATGAAGGGTGTTGCATAGATGTCATAGATAATATACCTCGCCATAATTGGTTAGATATTCAAGAAGTACCTTCAATGAGGTATGAATTTTTTTGATAATGGAGAAGAAATATGCAAGGTATCAGTATATTGTCATAACTTATGACAGTGGGTGAAAGAATGATTATCTATCCCATGAAAGTAATAGATACACTTATCAGTGGTTTTAGTAGAAACACTCATAGAAAGAGGTATAATAGGAGTGGAAGAAGCTAGATAACACTCATCAGCCCATTTGGTGGGTAGAGGAGCCATCTTAGGTAATGGAATCAAACCATCACTAAGGGAAGACGATGATGAGGAAGGAATAGAACTAGGCTCAATGGAAGGAAAAATGGAATTATAAATAGGGGTAGGCTCAGCAATAATAGGAGTAGAAACAAGCTCAACTGTAGTGGGAGTGGGAATAGGTTCAATAATATCAAGCTCTATTGAGGGAAGAGTGAGATATATAAAAGGTTTAAGGAAAGTCGCACTAATCTCAAGGGTAAACTAGCTATAAGGGTTAGGATACCTAGTAAAATGGTAAGGCCTAGTCATAGCATGATCCATGAGCATAGTCCTATGTGGATCCTCAAAAACTGAAGGTGTCTATGCCATCTCTACCCTTTAATAAATGGGAAAAATACAAAAATTAAGAAATATAAGTGAAGGAAAATGATGAGATGCATGAAAAGACTCAAGTAAAGAAGAATGATAATGGATAATATTGGCATCATGGGATTGTACAAGACCACCTAACAATAGATCATCTAAATAATAGCCATCATCATAATATGGGGTCTGAAGGTCAATCATGTAATTAGGGATGACCTTATCATCCAAAGAAGTATGGTGAATAAAATGCCTAGTCTTGGTCAAGACTATGAGAATGTCATCATAAGGAGGCTTATGAGAGCAAGGCTGTAAGGAAGCAAGAAGTTATGAGATGGGATGAGATAAGATATTCAAATTTTTTATCTTTAAGTTCATCTAATAGGGCTCATCATCATTAGAATCTAAGAGGTTAGGAGGAATGTTACCAATAAGTTCAGGGTGCCCATTTTAACCTCAGTTTGAATTAATGGGAAAGTTAAGATGTTGAGACTCATGAAATGGAATGCTTGACAAAGGCTCAAGAGAAGTAATCTTGAATATAGCATGATCTTGGAATTATTCAAAATTCCAAGGGTTAGTGTCACCTTGAATCTTGTAAATGGCTCCATTATGAGGGAATTTAATGCACTAGCAGGTGGAAGAAGCAACAACTCTCATATAGTGAGTCCATAGCCTACCAATCAAGATGTCATAAGAAAGGGGAATGTTAAAGATCATCACCTTCATATAGATGATGATATCTCAAATGGTAATGGGAAACCACATGCAACTTAGAGGATTCATTTACCTTCTATCATATCCTTGGCATGTGTTGCGTGTATACTTGAGATTACATTCAAAATACCCAAGAGTCTTAATAGAATTGAGAGAAAAAACACATGTGTTAGAACCCTTGTCAATTAATGCATGCTTAAATTGGATATCACCTATTTGGATGCTAATAAATAAGGGAGGATCATCCACACAAAGAATAATCTCATCAGGAATCATAGAAGCTATGGGAAATTTTAAGGAAAGAGAAGTGTTTATAGTTTCATCAATGTTGATAGACATCTCTTCACATTGTTGTAACATACTATCTTCGCAAGTAGATAAAGCTACCTCCCTTCCTACTAGGGGAGGATGAGGGACATTCATCTCAAATAGTAGTTGCATAAGATGATTTCTATGACAAGAAAAAGTCCTCATAAGCTCAAGGGACATAATTTGGGATGGGAGATTAGTGAGTTCCATAATGGGATCCCACTCATCATAGCCCATAATAAGGTTGTTATATATAGGTGCATAATGATTAAGGGCATCCTCAGAAGGAGGAGCAAAAGTGCATTGAAATTTTTGTTGATAAGAATGAGAAGAAAGTTTGGGATAAGGTTTCACATCATGTTGAAATCCTGAAGTAGTTGGTTCAAGTTAACTTTGATAATTGGTAGAAGAAGTGTTATTAGAAGTTTGATTATCATTAGTATTGGAAGATGATGGAAGAATGGTAGAAATAGAATGAGAAGTGTTATCCAAGGGAGAATTATAAAGTGGATTGACAAAAGTAATAAGGTCATCTTACCCCAACTCATTTAAATGAGTTTGAGAAAAATCTTGGATAACATGATATGTTCTAGATGAAATAGGAGTGTAGATAGTTTGGGAATTAATGAAAGCCACCACCCTTCACATATTAGTCATACTAACCACATTCTCTTCAAAATTTGGTTCAACAAGACTTTCAACATTATTGGTGGAAGGGGTGGGATTTTTTTGGTTGTCTTGAATCAATTGGTGATTAGGAAGAGGGTCTTTATAGATAGTTAAATGAGCATTTGCTTGATTCAAGGCTTGAGTTTTTTCATGTCATTTATAATCCTTGAAATCAAATTCATAAGCTTGTTAATGATTTATAATGATAAAATCATGATCAAAATTAGGTCTAAGAAGAAATTCCATAGATAAATTATGAAGTTG
The DNA here is from genome assembly GCA_037957365.1 of Torreya grandis. Classification (NCBI taxonomy): domain Eukaryota; kingdom Viridiplantae; phylum Streptophyta; class Pinopsida; order Cupressales; family Taxaceae; genus Torreya; species Torreya grandis. The sequence goes on along the minus strand of JARHVA010001167.1, from coordinate 2,317,445 downwards.
TTTATAGATCTCATGATAATGACCCCAACTAGCATGAAACCAACAAAACTTGTTAGGATCATACTAGGATTTCATAAGATGATTAGGGTCAAGCTCTCATGGTAGAGGCCTAGGTAGATGCTTAAGGAATTCAACTAAGGATAGGGGTTTGTGAATGTTGATGTTATTCGATGAAGAGAAATAAAGATTAGTATATTATTGAGAAGCTAGAATTGGTTCCAAAGATTAGTTAGGAATGATAGCTTGAGCATTGTGAATGGTGACATAAGAATCTGTAGCACCATCATTGGTAATATTATGGTTTTTATTCTTAAGTAATAAATGAGGCCCCATATAAGGTTGGGGTGGGTTGAATTGATGCACAAGTAAATATTGTCATTTATCTTGGTCAATATCCTCCTCTAAGGTACGTGGAGAGAGAGAGTGAATTTGATATAGTAATTTAGGAAAGAGGACATTGGTAAAGAGATGGAAAAGATTGTCATTGACCACATTATGTTCACATTTATTTGACAAAGTCTTCCATATTTTACAAAGTCTTGGGCAGTTTCATTTTCATTTTGTTTACAATTTATGAAATGGGCCAAAGTATTTTTGTGAAGATCACTAGTTTGGAGTTTTTGCACTAAAGCATTCACTAAATCCTCCAAACTAGTAATGTAATGTGGTCTAAGTTGATTGTACCAATCCAAAGCATCACTTGTGAGGATTTTGGAAAGGATATTGGTAGCAACAAAGGTTTTTGATTTGACCCAATTCTTATAAATATTTCTAAATGTCATAATATGAAGGGTAAGATCAGTTGATCCATTATAGGAAATTATAGGTGTTATACCTCCTATGTCAATGTTAGCAATTTGAGTAGTGAAAGGCTCATATTTTAGATGCTTAATGGTTTTTTTTATTAAAGGAGGTTGAGGAATGAGATTTCCTTGAGAATCTTGAAGAGTAGGAGGGGGAACATGTTGGTTATGTGTGCCCCAAGCCATTGATTATAGATGATATTGAAGGTGAAGAAGGTGGTTTTGCATTCTCATCATTTGATTTGTGTTATGAGATTGAAATGTATTCATTTGATTAAGAGTTTTCAAAAAAAAATTATGTGTTTGATTAGCATTAGTAGAATCATTAGATTTAGTATTAGTGGATTGGGTACCACTATTAGTATTGATAAGAGCTTGAGAATAATTATGAGAATGAAATGCACTAGTGGCAAAATTTTCTTGTATAGAAAAAGATGGACTAGTGAATGGTTGAGAGGAAGAAGCATGATTACCTTGGATAGAAAACAAAATGCTACTAGATATATTAAGGATAGTGGATTTTAAAAGAGGCCCACTAAATGTAGAACCTACCATGTTAGTTGAGATACCAGGCATGGAGGTAGAAGAAATTAGAGAAGAAGAGGTCACAATATGAGAAGGGGTCATAATCAAAGGAAGATGCTAAGAACCAAAGAAAGTGGTAACCCCAAATCTAGTTTATAATGTAGGAGTAGGTGAATGAGGCTCTTTAACTTAACCACTAATCATAAGATTGTAAATGGTAGAAGGATCATTTCCTCGATGTTGAGGAAATTTAGAGATAAAGAAGAGAATTTTGGGAGTATACTCTAACTCAGGTTGATCTTCTAATGAGAAAAGAGGATTATGTTGTGAATAGGTATTAGGAGGGGTCCCATATTTCATTTTGTGAGTGGAAATATGAACATTACTAGCATCCAAGAGAGGAGCCATGCTCTATTTATGGGAGACACTATGAGGATTGGTAAAGTTTATCATGTTTGTTGACTACAACTCAGTGTCACTATCAAATATAAATTTAATAATGAAGGGAAAGGAAGAAAGATGAGAAAGCAAATAACCAAGAAGTAATTGAAAAAGTATAGGGTCCACTAGGTCAACTTAGCACAGAAATAAGGACTACAAAATAGTACATGGTTAACTAGGTCAATCCATTATAGTACATAGAGACTGGAAAAAGAGGTAAAAAGGGGATGCAAATAGTATAGGGTCAACTAGGTTGATCCTATATAGTACACAGAGGCTATAAAAAGGTATAGGGTCAACTAGGTTGACCTAGTATAATAGATAAGGAAAAAGAAAAGGTTGATAACAAGTTGTGAACTGAAATAAGACAATTTTTGTAGTCAATCTAGGAAAGTAAGAACTTAAGGGAAACAAATAGTTAATTGGATCAACACTGGTCAATCTAATTGAAGCACATAATACAAAATCTTGAACTAACATTGGCTAATATAATATTTTACACACACAATTGAAAAAAGAGCAAGCAATCAACTTAAAAAGTAAAGATCTAACTAGTTGCTCAAAAGATGTTTTATTAGATTATTAAAAAATGATTTTAAATGTGATGGGAAGTTGGTTATAAGGAAGGAACTAGATAGCACTCTAAGGATGGTTTAAAGTAGTTTAGGCTGAAAGGGATTGTAGTGGAAATGATATAAGCTTGGTATTAGGGCCTATCCCCTCACTTCACACACCATAGTGATAAGGGTGTCAAGTTCTTAGCTAGAATATACCATTAACCATGTTTTATACTTGACCGAAGTATCAAGTCATCTTCCCTCTTGGTGATTAAATTCAAGTAGGTTGTCTTTGGGTAGACAAATGTTAAAGTGCTTTTTTAGATTATGTGATTTGTCTATGTGAGCATAAAATAAAAATAGTGAAACTAAATGGTTAATTAAAAACTCCTTAATTAGACTATGTGAACTATTTTAAGCATGCAAGCAATAATAAAAGAAAGGTGCGAACTAATTAATAACATATAGAGATTAATTTCAACTTGAAACAAGGTATAGTGTTAACACTATATGCATAAAATATAGAATAGGGTTGATAAGGTCAAACTTGTACTATGGATGTAAGGTTTTAAAATGAACAGCGTTGACCAAGGTCAACCCAGTTACTTAGACAACACATAGAACATAAAACTAGGTCGATAATGTTGATCCAATTAACTGTGTAGGGGTAATTTTCAAGACTAAAAATTATGAAAGGAATGATAGAAAAGAAAGAGATAAATAAATAGAAAATAACTTTGGTGGTTCAGAGATGCTAAAAAAGAAGATTTCTAGTCAAGAACATTGGAATATGCTTACAAAACCTACTTATTGGGTCGACTGGGTTGATCAAGCTTTGAAAAATCTTGCTACCAAGTGCCTAAATGTATAGGATTGACCAGGGTCAACCTAATAGTTAAATTTGGATATCTTAAAGTATATAGGGTTAACTGGGTTAACCCAGTAGTCTGAACTAGAAGTCTGAAAACTTGTATTGGGTCATTTAAATTGATCTAGTTTCTTGTTCCTAAAAACTTATGTATAGAGATTAGAATTGGGTTAATAGAATCAATCTAGTATGATAGATATATGATAAAAATAATACTAAAAAGAATGAAAGAAAGTGAAATAAATCTTGTAGGGGTTAGTTTCACATTAGTTTCACCAGAATGTATGCAATCAAAAATGCATCATGTCTATAAATCAATCCTAACTTAGAGAAGATAGAGCATACCTACACTTCTGATTAGGAATACATTTGTTAAGTGGGATCATGACCAATATGGGGATCCACTAGACCTGACTAGGTGATCACTTTTCATAATACACCATGTGATGTAGGGTTTCAAAGCCTATAGTCTAACACAATCATCCAACAACCCTAAAGAGACCTAAGGTTTGATATTTTATCTAAGTCTAATAAACAAGAAAATAAATCTAATATAGTGCACACCAAAGCTTGTGGCATAAAGTGGGGGTTAGAAACAAAACAAATAACTAAACTAAACATGCATAGAAGACATATACTTACATCAATATATACATAATCCTAATATATGGGAAGAGAAGCATAATTTATTTATTTATCTACTCATACAAAGGAAAAATAAAGCTAGGAATACTTACTTTGAATATTAACCCACTGAGCCTCAATATCTCCCTTATCCAAGGTGCTTCACAAGAGATTATTGTGATATGTAAGGATAATAAAGACAAATCAGCTCTAGGCTACATAAGCTATCTATGCATCCAAAATGTTTCTCCACAAGATAAGATCCATCTCTCCAAATAAAATATGGAACCCTAAGATTTATTACTCAAGTAGAATGGTTAATAAGCAGATGTTCATTCACACTTATTCTTCTTCTATTCTCTTCTCTAAAAATGGTTGGAAATGAACTTGCATATATAGGTGTATCTTTCCCTAAATCTTCTCAAAAATGTTAGTTGTAAAAGTTCGGCCATGGTCGACCCTATATGTTTTCAAGGACAATTCACTGGGTATGAGCTAGGTTGGCCAAAAGGCTAATAAACCCAAAAAAGTGAAAAATACCCTAAACTATTCAGGGTCCACCATGGTCGACCTATTACAGTTGACAGAGTAAAAGGGAATTAAGGTAATAAAAGGAGGGTGGAAAGAGGAAAATGACTGGAATGGGTAAGGCTAAAAATATTAATCTTAGGATTAATGGTTTCAGTAGATGAGTGTCTAGATGACAAGTGGCAAAAGGGACAATAATCTTATGAAGCACCGATGATCTGCCCACCTCTTTCTTGGTGTACCCCTTAAGGCATGAACTTAGAGAGATTGAGACTCAATAGGTTCTTATAAGATACAAATGTCATTAATCAATAAAAGCTTAAATAATATTATGTGTATATAGAAGGCTCCTCCTTCACTTGTGGCTTCTTCTCTACCTGTGTTTCCTTCCCCACATGTGGCTCCTTCTCCACTAGTGGTTCCACCTTCTTGTCCTATAGATATCATTCATGTTCTGACATCTATTATCCTTCTTGAGTATTTTATGTGTGAGAGTCCTCATGAGCATGATCCTTCATCTATGCCTACATTTTCTATTGATTAAATTCAGAGAGAGGTCTTTGTACAACTTTCCATAAGGATAAATAAGACTCTGGTTACCATTAGGATCCAACTTCATAGAGATATTTTAGATGTCATGGATAAAATTTGTGGACAAATTTATCACTATTTATGAACATGACATTGTTTTTCTTCACTTTTTTATTCATTATGATTTTGGATTAGACTTGTGATCCAATTTTATAAATCTTATATCATTTGACTATGTGTCAAATCTAGTTTCACCTATCTATTTCACATGGATATTTATATTATGCATTATGTGTTGTATATGGTTTCATTTATCTTTGTCTTTTATTATGGCTTATTTTCATTCTTTCTATAATTACATGCTATATTTGTGAGTTTATTTCTTTCATGAATATCTTTGTCTTTTCTAATGATTATTTGCTACCTTATCTCAACAACTTGGATAATTATTATTGTGACTTGGATATAAAAACCTTATTTCCCTTAGTCATCTTTCTTTACCATGTGATCAGTTAGAAAATAATACATCTTATTATAATCCTATTTTACCAATCTATTTTGGATATCCATTTATTCCTTTCTCTCCTTTCTCATACTAAGCATACATATAGTTAAAACTTGAGATTACATATTGGTTTATAGGTGAGCTTAAGTGTTTAGTCAGTCATATCTTTGGATACTTAGATTCCTTTAACCAAAGTCTAAATCTCATTCATGTGTATCAATTATATCATTCATGTTGGTTAGGTGAGCTTCAGTGTTTATTTAGTCATAGCTTTGGATACTTAGCTTCCTTTAACCAAAGTCTAAAGCTCATTCATGTGTATCATTTGTATCACTCATGTTGGTTATTACAAATCCATATGGAGGACTCATAAAATCCATAAAAGTTAAAATCTAAATCATTTAAAAAAAATGTAATGATACAAAAGGAAACATATAATTTTAAAAGTCAAATCACACTAAAAGGCTTGATTCATAGAACATATTTTTTTCTTAATCGAAGCTAAAATTCCATAATTAGCCTCATGATAGATTCAAGGTCCATTGGGGTGTGATATGCCAGTATATTAGGAAATGAGAATAAAAAATATTTTCATTATATTGATGTAGAGGTATATGGAAGAAGTCTCAAACTCCTCACGTTTTATTTCTGAACCTGACTGGTCTCCATTAAACACTATACCTTGTCTTGATTTATCAATGTTTAACTTAGTCTTTCTCTTGATCACTATGCTTAATAGCCTCCATTTCTTAATTCCTATTTATAATCACCATAGAGTCATATATCACTAAATTTATATTATTCAATCATTATATCACTCCCTTAAATACATCCCATTCTTTCTTTCTTTTGGTTTTCACTTTCCTTACTTACTAATCACACTAGATAACCTTCTCTTGCCTAGATACATTAAAACTTGCATTAGGTCTCTTTAGGATAATATATTTTCATGGATGCCTTATACTGATATTAAAACATTTGTCTCAACCCCTTTCAAATTCTCAATCCCACCTTAACACTCACATCTACACATAAAGCTCATGATAACTCAACTAGGCTTGTAGCCATTTTTTGACATTTCCTCATTTGATCAATATAATAACTCTCATGAATATCTAACACCATTTATGACCACCCTCTATCTCCTTGCAAGTCTGTGTCAAGTTTCAAGATCTCACTCCACACCTAGACAATACTTTCTTTGTAAACCACCCCTTAATTAGGCCTCTTTATCCCTAACACACACTCTCAGTCCTCAAATCCATAAAAACCCATGTTGTAAATATCCAAAAAAAATTGAATCCTTAATTAAACAATAAAATAAGGGTTATTACCAAGTTTTATGCAATTCCTATGGTTATAACTCCAAATATGAGGGGGTTTTTAGAAACCCTAACCATTCACCTACACAAGCCAAGAGGCTAAATAATTCACTTTATTTAGTTATAAGGTGTTTTAAAAGGAACCAAAACTTTTTATAGGTATATTTTCACATCACACACCTTATACAATAGGTGATACATCTTATATTTCCTTATCATTTCTTCTAACCACCAAAACATAAGGTTTCTGAGTCCTATTTAGAACTATGTCAACATAGATTATATCCCAATGGGTTTCAAGACTCTTATAAAAGATTTTAAAAATCCCACTACCTTCCTTATACCTATAACCATCCTTATAAACCATTATAATCAATATCATTCACATTTATACAAGAAAAGTCTTTCCTCACTACTTTGGTTGTGCACAAAAAAGATACCCTACAGGGCTATGATAACAACAGGGATCATTAGTTCATATTCAAGAATCTCACAATTTTTCCAAGATCCTCAAAAATTCTTTTGCTATTAGGAACATATTTAAAAACCATACACTCAATATCATACTTTTCAAGGACAAGAAATAGGTTTGGCTTCACTTTATAATATGACTATTCACTCAGAACAAGGTTACATAGATTATCATTATTTATAATTTCAAGTTATTTTTGAAGTTTCCACCTTAGTTTTGGTCATAAAAATGACCCTTATATATTCCATTATAACATTCACACTTTTTTCAAGACTTTGAACCTATTGAGACAAACTAGCAACCCTGTTTGATAAGTCTGCCAACTCAGACATGTAATACATAGAATTTTACAAAGACTGAGTTATTTTCCATTGATTCTCACTTTGAAATACTATAAATTCCAACATAAGGGTTATATGGTTCAAGTGTACATTCAGGGTTAGTGCCCAATATTTAATCTAATCTTCAAATAAAACTAAACTTCTTTCTTTCTATCTATAACACCCAACAAGATAGCTATATCTATAGTCTTAAAGGATTATTAAAAGAGTAACATGAAAATAACAAACACAATACCTTAAATGATATTGAATACACAATAAAATCAACCTTTATTTTATTCCTTTGGGTCTACACTTATTACATCATAGTCCATGAATGGACTTTATGGAATTTGCTAGCCTTTTGAGAGGTTTTATAACATCTTTTCTTTCTTGCTCCATGTTACTTCTTCTTGGAGCTTCTCTCTCTCTCTCTCTCTCTCTCTCTCTCTCTCTCTCTCTCTCTCTCTCTCTCTCTCTCTCTCTCTCTCTCTCTCTCTCTCTCTCTCTCTCTCTCTCTCTCTCTCTCTCTCTCTCTCTCCCCCCCCATGACTTTCCCATCCAACTTCAACGTTGGTTTTGGGTAGTTACATCAACTTGCCTGCCATAACCAACTTCTACGTATGAGTTCTTGATTTACATAAGTGAAAATGACTTGATTTAATTGAATAAACATGAAAAAATTTCAAACCTTATTTTCATGAATTTATTTTACCCCTTAAACCAACTTTTCTCACCTAACCATTCTATACATGCATTTGGCCCTCCTAGCCTTAGTTCAAATATTTGAATTTTAAAATTCTCTGTTTTGGATGGAAAACTTATAGCACTTATATAACTCATTCCTAGGAATCTTGGTGACTCCAAATGACCTTAAGACATAAATGTACCTAATAAGGTCTCTTCACATGCACTTTCATTTCAAGAGTTGACCAAATTTCACCCCTATTGACAATAACACAAAATTGATGTTTTTTAGCTTGATGCTCATGCATCAACTACCTACTTTATCACACAAGTAAAAAATATTCACAGTAGACTAATGGATCTATAAAAGGTCTTGAGGAACAAGGAACATGTTATGGGAAGGTAGGTCCATTTTAATTTCCTTTTTCATATAACCAACATGATTCAATCTTAGTATCTCACCTATTCGCCTATACATCTTTACGCTTATTATGAGTAGGTATCCTTTATATTTTTATGGTCACTAGACTATTAGTGTCCTTATTGTGTACCTAGTTTTCCTCATGCTTACTAAGGCCTTTGCATAGATGCATATGCCATGTTTTTTTTTACATTCCCTATTTCATTACAACATTCCTAATATTTCCCTTTGAGAAATAGTGTTTTGTTAAATGATCATTCTTCTTAGGGTTTCTCTTTATGAGTTATAGTGTAATATCATTGATAGGACCAAGCCCTCCTCACAAATTACCACATCAAAAACATCTTTTAAAATCATTCCCATAGTTGTTTCCACCTCATTGGTGTTCCCTTTGTGATTTGAAGTATAAGACCATGGATAGGACTGGGCCCTCACAAAATATTCCAATACCCAAGTCGTAATGAAATTATAAGCATCAAATTTGACATAACTAGTGTTTTGTTATGAGTTATAGGTCATTGACATGCTTCCCTACTTAATTTAATATGTTGTATTCTTACTTCATTCATCTTTCACTTTTATCTTCTTATTTTCTGATTGTGTGTATGTTTACAACCATTCTATTAAATTTTTCATACTTCCCAACTTGGATTAGTGTGATCAATTTAATTTAATTATACATTTTCTCTTTTTTTATACTTTATAATATGATTTAGTATGATTTATTGACTTAATTATTTTATTTTTATACCATTGATTTTTCATGTGCCATCCATTTTATTACAATAGTTTCATACTTGCTAATGTGATTTTATTTTGTTTTAATTTGGTGCAAATATTTACATGGTTTAAAAATATCTATTCCTTTTTACCATCTTGGGTTTCTTATATTTAGTCATCTTTTGTTTTTACACATTTCCCCTCATGATATAGTGTGTATTAAATTTGTTTTGATTAATTATAATTTTCCAAATCACTTTTGTCTTTTTATTTTTAACAATGTGTTTGTATCACATGATGCTAGAAAATAAAACATGCATACGTATTTCCCATAACATATACAACAAAAGCTAAAACATGCACTAGAAAGGAAATATATCCATGCATCCACATCCAAATACAAGTACAACTCATGTGATCACTACAAATATCAACATATATATACATTCATGTGTTTTATACAAATACAAAATAAGAAATACAATAGCTCTAGATCTAAGGTTGTGTTTTATCATGTTTATCCTATGGCCTAGCCATACTGCCCATCGATGCCTATGACTATCCCCTCTAAATAATGCACTATAAAGAGGCAGTCTAGGATCTCAATCTAGCAACATGTCCTTGTATATTGTTCTCTTAGGTTTGTAAATGTCTTAGTTGGATGGTGGTTTCCATAAACATAGATTTTTCCTATGTTAAGGCCTGCCAGGCTTGTGCCTCTCCTTCTCCAACCCCTATTAGTGGATGTAGCCTATCACCGCATGTATGTAGATATCTCATAGCCTATCCCACAAGTCTAAACTAACCCTCCAAAGATGGGGAAGATATAACCTTATAAACATCCAAATTAGTAAGGTTGTATGGTGCTAACACCCCATCTAAATTATCATAGTGTGCCATCATATCTAGGGTTCCCCATCTAATCTCCTTTATCACAAGATCTACAAAAACAAAATTAGATAGACATAAGATCACATATATTTATAAAATCATATATCTACCATAATCACAATATAACTAACCTATATCAAAAACTTAAATCACATTTAAAACATTTCTCACTAATGTTGGTACTATCAATCATGTTCTTTGTGTCTGCTCACCCATTGAACATCTCCTCTGTTAGTCACCTCTACACCATTATAAATCCATGAGTCATCAATTGATCATGTCATGATCATATCCTTAGGGGTTCCTCTATGGGCCAACTATGTCTTAGAGCACTTATTATCCCTCTTTACAACTATTAGTTCCTATATCTCCTCACATCGATGGTGTATCCATCTTTGATGAGGATACAATGATTGATGTTGCCTATATTATGGTGCTTATTATTCTCTTGCATCTACATCCATCACATCTTATCCTAATGTATTTGCTACATCTTGCTATCATGCTTAACTAGCCCATGATATATCATGTCAAGGCCTCATCATCGGTATCTCCATAGGTATCCCTCTGCTTCCTATACTTCTCATCTCTCTAGCATGTTTTACCTAATATGTAGGCACTATATGGGGGATTCACATATGACTTATTACCTATACCATTTAAAATATCTCCACCCATGAAGTGTAGTGGCCTATAATCCACACATGTGCCAACCCTATCGTAATGGTGGACCAACTAGGCCATATAAAATCTATGTGAGTGTAGGGATGCCACATGATCTAACCTCATGTGATAGTCTATAAATATAGAAAATGGGGCATGACCCATACTACATGGTCCTGACTCCATCATAAGACCTAAGGCAGCCTGTCATCAATTACGTAGGGCACCCTAGTTGACTAATACATAGGGAACCTCTCATATATCTATGAACTAAGAAAAATAATTGGTCTTCTACCCTTTGGATAACATCCCATACATATCATGCATGAGCTAGACCTAGATGATATATCCAAAATCATAAGATTCTCTTTGATCTAATATGGATTGGTATAAGGTTATTGCATACAATGGTACCTTGTTGTCTGAATTATGAAGCAACACTCATGGTTTCACAAGTCCTATCACTACCTTCTAGATGTCTAAAATAGACACAATATAAACATCAAAAAATCTCACCCTCAACTCAAGGTGGATCCTATCTAAGTAGGTATCTCACTATGCTAATGCTCATTTCTTATCCTTAGAATCTGATGTATTAGTAATCACCAGTGTCCTACTTATCGAAAGTCCATGTAATGCATGGATGTCCTCCAGAGTAATCCCAACCTCAATAATGTCCCCATGTTTCTCCCATCATAAAGTATTGGTCAACCATTCCCATGATCCTAAGAACATGACAACAAGATCGACAATCAAAGGGATCCATCTCATCTTCATGATCCTCCAAATCCCAAGGTGACTAGTCGGGCTCTATCCATGTCAGGCAAATGATCCAATAGATTTGGTATCCAGGATACATTTACCAGGCTCCAATATCTCCATCATCTCTATAAAATATCAAACAATAAAGGATATATTATATATTCATGTCATATGATTTATTTTCTTATTTTTATACACCATCATCCCATTTTATACTAAATCAGCCTTTTATTTTAGACTATATCAGCTCATTTGATACTAAAACATCTTTTTCATGGCTCTATCATACTACATTAGCTACTAGTACATAGTCATCCCCCCTTAGAAAAATGTATCAGCTACATACTACCAATTACATCAGCCAGAAGGTATGTAGGTGGCCATATTTTCATTTCAAACTACATCAACCTACTACTATGTAGCTAACCACCTTTAACAATACTATGTTGGCCCACTACTATATAGTTGACCCCTTATTTTCCTCACCTTATAAAATCAGTCGACCAAGTTGACTCTATTCTCTTTTTACAGTGACTATTTGACCAATTGCCATAAATGAGTTATGCATTTATTGGTCTAAATTTTTCCTACCTAATACCTCATTATGCCCTTAGTTTACTTAAAATTTTCTTAGGGCCAATTTTGGTGCATAGAATTTTCATACCATTCAATTTTATATATTTAGCCTAAGTTTAAATACAATTACTCAAAAAAATATAAAATTCATGTTTGATTACCTGTTCTACATGCATTATGGTCGTCAGGTGTCTTCCCCATCTAAGTTTTTGTATCCTCACCATGGTTTCTCTCTAGACTCAAACTAGGTCTCCTAGAGCTCTATTTCCTTGGAATAGTAAAAATAACACATGAATTATTTTTCACCCTATTTATATTTACTATTCAAAATTATTTAACTGTCAAATATTTACCACCAAATTCTATTTTTTATAATATCTTTATTTCTACTAGCTTTTTTCTGAACCATAGGATGTTCTTTAATCTTGACATCTTAGAGAATCTTTTCACATATTACATGTATATTTTACAAAAAATTCAATGTTTTGCTAATTTTTATAGGTTCACCTAAGGTTACCTATATTGGACACCTTCACATATCTTTAAATTCATTTCTTGTGTACAACACTAAGGTAAGTAAAGGTATGTGTTTTTCAATTTTGTCCTTTCATTTATCTTATTTGCTTCTTACTGTAATTTATTCAACCTCAACATTATGTGTTGTTATGTTCTTTTCTCAAAGCACCATCCCCTGTTGCATCTACGTGACATGTGATGAGATTTTAATGGGGCATATTTACACACATAATATTTTCAAACTTTATCAATTACTAATGCTTTCTCTCCTGTAGGAACCCATCGAGTCTCAATCTCTCTGAGTGTATGCCTTAAAGGGTGCATCGAGAAAGGGGTGGGTAGACCATTAGTGCTTCATAAGATTTTTTTCCATTATGTTACCACTTACTACCTACACAACCTTTTCATATATACTTCCATAAGCCTTAATTCCTCTCTTGAACACTCCTCCAATCATTTCACCACCTTCCTTAACACCTTCCTAAGCCTAAACCCCATTTTAACTATTTACATTACATTGTCAACCTAGGCTAACCCTGTATTCAAATTGTTAAAATCAAATTGTAGGCCTAGGCCAGATCTATCTGACTTAGACCGTGGTGTCCCCAAAATTTGACACTTCAAGATTTTTTGGAACCCCCTTTTTTATTTTTTTTACATTTTGGCCTTGTGTGTGTTAGTTGTATTACTTGAAGCTAGTTTTCTAAATAAAGAACTTGGGTTCTACTAATGTTTTTTTTAATATTTTCTTTCCTTAATTTCTCCTAATTACTCCATAAGACTAAAGGTATCTACTTAAAAACATCACTCAAACCCTTTTACTCATTCATTTTAGTAGTTGAAATAAGTTGAAGGTAACTTAGATCATTTGTAGTGCAAATCAGGTTCTATAAGTTACTTCACTTCTTTGAAATAAGTTAAGTTGTCCAAAAAACTTGACCAACACTTCTTAGTTTTAATTGTGTTTCTTAAGGTACTTTACTTAAGAAAATAAGATAAGTTAAGTAGTCTCAAAAACCTGACTAACACACTATAGACCTAATCAGATTTTTGGGGTCAATCAACTTATAAAATTTATAAGTAAAGGCACCTCGGGTTTATAAACCTGACTTATCATAGACCAAGAACTAATCAAGATTATGGGAGTGCTTTACTTAAAAAGCTAGTATAAGCAAAGTGGTTCAAAAAACTTGATTTACAAAGAAGGCTGGCATGGCTTTGCCACACTTGTAATAAATGTGTTGGCATATATATAAACTTAGGAAATTCCACCTCATTTCCAATTCATTAGATCAATTAGTTTCCCTTGCAAATCTCAAGGCATGCATTTTCATTCTCTGGAGTAATTTTGAGTGGTTTTATTCTTGACCTATTTTCAGCTAAGGTTAGTAGATTATTTTTAGACTATTTTTATTTTCTTGTTTACTTCTTTTATCTCATTTTTATTTCTTGAACTTTCTTTTTGATGCCACCATGGTTTTTTCTACTATCAAGGTTGTTTTTTTCTATTTCTCTTCTAATTTCTTGGTAAAATTTTGTTTTTTAACTTTAAAATTGAAATTGTAAACTCTATTCATGTTAAAACTCAACAAATCAAAAAAATTTCAAGAATGCCCTAGTTTCCCAAAATTTCCCTACCTAATAAAGTTTACCAGTCTCCCTTACTTTGGGTTTGTAACGCCTAGTAACTTGCCCTAAAAATATTGATTCACAAAGGCCCTACCCAATCGAGTTCTTTATTACTCTTGACTTGGATTTCTTATCCTAAGTAATTGATGTAGGAAACCTTGAGACACATTAAAAACTTACTAATCGGGTTGTTCTTCCCCTTTTGCTTACTTTGGGTTTCTTAAGTGAAGTTGCTTACCCATAAGAACCCAAAGTATTGACCCTTGTCAAACCCATAAAACACTAGTCATGACTACTTCAAGTTTCCTTTTCCTCATTACTTCTTCAGGTTTGTTAATCTTCATTACTTCAGGTTTCTACTTCCTAGTAACTACCTATCGAAAACTTCAAGTCTTATAACACCATAAACCTAAAGTCTTGTGTTTGGGAGAAGTTGAAGTAATTAATTTTTGAAAACCTAAATTTATATGTTGTAAAGAACCTAAATTTATTTGCTTTCATAAACCCAAAGTTGTTTAATATGAAAGTTTAGAAGTTACTCTCAAATACCAACCCAGAGTTGTTAAATCTTGCTACTTAAAATCAAGTTACTTAATTTTTTTGAAGATGTCAATTCCTTAAAATTTGGAGCTTGTTTAGAGATAAAGAGTTATAAGTTAACCCTATTTCTTAAATTTATAAATTAGTTAGAGTAGTCAGTAAGTGTTTTTAAGCACTTGTCAAGGTTATTCAGAGTTTAAAAGAATAAATTTCTAGATCAAAGGGATCAGGAAGGTCAGAGGAAGAGATATAAAAAATAGGAGTACAAGGCAAGATCATTGAGGAGGCCCAAGAGTTAGCACTCAAGGAGATTTCAAAACCAAGCAAGAAGGGGAAATAAAAGGCAAAGAGGATCAAAGTTCAAGAACCAAAAATTAAATATGAATAAAAAGTTACCCTTTTGAGTCATGCATATCATCAAAGTTGATAGAAATAAGTGATACATATATGGGGCACATATCTATGATTGAGATTTTAGAAAGATCAAGGGCTAGTGTGAAGAGTCCACTTTTACACTCCATGACCAATAATGGGATTCTTTAGGCAACAAATTTCTTAGGTTCAGCTCAACTTCCTAAGTTTATGATATCATGTGCTAAGTACTATGATACCCTATCTAGGGTAGTAAGAGATACTGCTAGGAATGTGATTGTGAGGCTATATGTCCAATATCTTAACTATTGTTTAAAGATTCCAAACTCACCAAAAGTGATTGATATTTTAATGAAGATAGATGAGAAATAATGGAAGACTAAAACAATAAAGTGTATTAAGATTATGAATACATATTACTTGAAGAAGATAAAAAAACCTTCAAGGTTCCCTAAGCACATTGTCAGATCTGATTTTTTTCAAGAGGTAGATGATATCATTTAGCTATTATGTATAATAAATGGATAGAATAATGCCAAATGGTTTTCACCCTATATGTATTCTTATATTAGGACCATTGATGCAACTTAGAGTTCTTTTAAGATTGACTGGGAAAGAATGATCAGTGATAACATGGATCAACAATTGAAGAATGTATTGCAGACTTTCAATTACATGATGACTTTATATCTTATATATATAGTAGCCTCCAATGGAGCTTTCTCAAGTTTAAGGACTAATGGTACATTGTCAATGGTACCAATATATGAATTTTATCCTTAGTTGTTCCTTTAAGAATACTACAAGGATTACATTATAGTGAATGATGGTTTCTTCTATGAGCTTATTTGTAAGTTAGAGAAATATTTAAAACACAGAAGAGTATTAGATGAGGCATAGGATACAGTCTCATTATATGGCTACCTTTTCATTCAATTACTTGATTTCACCTATCTTAGAATAGGAGGTTTTTTAGGAGCACCTGTCAAGTTGCCAAGATATCCAAGTGACAAGTGAATCCTTATGGAGATGAGCAGGTAATTGGTTGAGTTACATGATTTGTAATCTATATATCATAAGGTAACCATTAATTTTCCTATTATAATTGGTCATTATCATTATCCTATTATTTATAAAGCTAGGAATGTATAGAAAGAAATGTATCACCATTACACTCAAACACATTTTGATGCTAGGGAAAATTTTAATTATAGAGATGTTACTTAGAGTACTATTTCTCTTAAGTATATGCATATCCCAGCACTATAATATTTTTGGATAGAGTGCAGGGATGAGTTTTAAGTAGGAAGAAAAGATAACAATAGATTAACTATGGAGTAAATTTAGCATTTGATTTAGCCTCTATTCCCAAAGATATGGAAGATGATGGTATTATGACAAGTGATATATTTCATGTAGCAGGAGGGGATGGTACCCCACTTCCAGTAATTATTTTTGGAGATGATCATGATAAGATAATTATAGAAATAAATTTAAATGTTTTGGAAATGACTTCCAATTGGCTTCTTAATAAGGGTTATTCCATGAAGAAATTGATAAGTGAGACTACACGTGTAGGGCAAAAGAAAAAAGAGACAGTGCAACGATAAAGTGGTCATGGTCCCTTAAAGAAATTAAAGCTGAAGAAGAATGTTAATGATACTTTCTCAATAGTGAAAGATAAGGAAACAACTCAACCAATTATTTCCACTTCACCATTGGTCTCTTTTGCCCCTGTTACTCCTTTCATTCCAACTTCCACTCTTCCCACTACTTCTACCCTAGACCCTTTAATTATTACATCATATTATAATTTTTATGTCACTAAGTCTTCAAACAAGTCCATTAAAAAAAATGTGATTCCTCCTATTCCTTCTACTTTACATGTTATAATGCCACCACCTCCATCAAAAGAACCACCTCATATGGAAAAAGAACCTGAAAAGGTAACTATTGAAGAGGTGTTGTCATCATAAGAAGAAATATTAGATAAGGAGAAAGAAAAAAAAGTATCAAGGCCTAAATGAGAATTTACTAAAAATATAGTAGATGAAGGGGTAGATAAAGAAAAAAAAAATAGATATAGGATCAAGACAAGACAGAGTTGAGGCTACAGAAGAAAAAGAAAAGGAGGTAGAAGTTGAGGTAGAGAGAGATTCAACACTAAAAAATTCAAGATGACACTCAAGCACAAGGACTCTCTTCACAAGAATTATCAATAAAGAATGAGAAACAACAAATGATTACTCATTCAATCACTTCTACTAACATAGACTTCTCACCTTGGTTGGCTTTGTAGACAACTCCAGAATCAAAGGAAGTGATCAATCTTGAGGAGATAAATTTACAATTGTTGAGAAGTCTAGATAAAAGGGAAAAGAAACCCAAGAAATCAAAAGTCACTTAAAATTTGATAATTGAATCTTCAGGATAGAATTTTGTAGAAATAATAGCTCCCCCATAGGGAGCTAATAAAGGAGAAGTTAATGATGAGAATCTAGCAATTACAAGGGTGTCTCTTGGAGAGGTTACTACTAAAGGATTAAAACAAGATACTTAGACTTTAATTGACACTCTCTTTAGGAAGATAGATGAAGAGAAAGCTTCTAAAACTAAGTTGAAGGAGCAAAATTATCAATTATGCCAAATAATTGCCAAAGTGGCAAAATCTACTCATCAACAAGTTTTGCTTCTGGAAGTAGTGATTTCTCAACAAGTGATTACTGAAGTGGAAGAGACTAGGGAAAAGGATAAGGCTATTGACAAATGGGTTAACAAAATGAAACAAAAGGCTCAAAAATTCTTCCCACTCATTAAGGATGCTCAAACTAATATTTTGAATAAAATAACAGAAGTTAGAGCAATGAGAGCTAAATTGGAAAATGAAAATGAATTTTCTAAACTTCAATAAGAAATTATTCAAAGAATGGTGAATTTAGATGAGAAACTTTTGATTGATAAATATATTTATCCTTATAAAAATAATATAAATCAAGAAGAATATCTCATATCCTTTTGTTTAGGCATTCTTCTAGACATAGGATAAGAAATGAAGAAGTTAGAAGAAGATGCACATGGTGATAATACTAATCTAGAAGACTCTCTCTTTTGGCTCATAGGTATATGGTCAAATAATGTCCTAAGAATAGTTAAATAGTTAGATGAATAGTTCAAATAGAGGATGGACAAAGCTATGACTCCTTTCACAACTAAATCTGTCAAAGTGCTAATCAAATGTCAGAAAGAATTAAAGAGGCTTGGGTCAAAGATTGAGAAAAATAAATCTCGTTACAAAAGGATTGAAAGAGAGATGCTAAGATTGGAAATAAAAAGATATTAAATTGCTAAATTAGATGATGTAGCAATCCAATCAATGGTATCCCAACACATCAAGTACAGAGAAAAATGCAGGAGTCAAGTTCATGTAGGAGATTAATTTTTCCTTGAGTCTTGAATAAATTCTTATTTTCTCTTCTTTCTTCATGAGCATTCTAAAAATAATCATGTTTTCATTAATAACTATGTAAAATTAATATCATTTTATGATTTACTTGTAAACATGAAATTACTTTGCAAATTTTAATGTCTTAAGTAACTCGGCTAAAATGCCATTACTCGGAGTCATTTTTCAAAAGTGAATTAATTTATCTAACTTTGCACTGCATGTAAAGTGTTTGCAATCACTCCAAATAAGGAGTGCAAAAAGTGTTACATGTCATTTATTATTGCATGCCACGAAGGAGAGGTTTGAGGAAGTTGTTATTCAATGGCTTCCATTTTTAATGCAACACATGTGAATTGAGGAAGTTGTTTCCTATTAGAATTTTGTATCTTGAAATTGTATAAAGAGATGAGTATGACTATGTGTTGGGAGAGAATTTTTATTTTGGTAATTGTACAAGTGGTTTAAGAAATCCAAAACATTGAGTTTGAGATAATAAGATTGTTTTATATGAATTTTGTCAAGAAATAATAAGAAAGAGAATTATTTTTTGGAGAACTTTACATCTGTGAAAATTTTTATGTGAATTTGATGAAGATAAATTGGTAATCTTTGAGTTATCTTTAAATTTAAATTAATTTCATAGTATTCTTAAGTATTTATTGGAAAAAAAATCACATACTATATGTTTATTTTCTTGCATATATTTAATAAACTCTACAATTCTATTAATTGTGATATGCACATATGTTATTCTTCCCCATTCTAAAACATAAAAACTTGATTCTTCCTTTTCTACATATCCTAGATTCAAACTACTTTTCTAAAACAAACAACCGCTTACTTGCTACAAAGTCTCTTTGTCATGGTTCATGAACAAAGTGATTAAAGTAATATAAACACTAAATTAACCTACACCTAATTTTCATGGTCTTGAACAAATATAAACAAAGAGTAATTAGAATTAGATAAACATAATCTTACGAGAGTTTCACCATTAAATTAAGGAGATTTAATCTCATGACTTCCTAGGTAGTTTTGACTCCATGCAAAATATATAGCTAATAGATAGAGACGTAACTTATTTTTATCAAATAATGATATAGAGTCAATTGGGCAAACCCTGTCAACTAAAATTTCATAAAAATTTAGGGTTAGATCTAGTTATTTATACATATCCATTTATATCATTTATGAGAATAGGAGAAGAATAATAATTTTATATTGCACATCTACTTATCCACCAATCTACTTGAGGAGCATAGCTTATGGTTTCAATAATTTCTTTGGATATATGGATTTTATCTTATGGAGAATTATTTTCAATGCATAAATAAGTTGTGTATCCTATATATTACTTATCCTTGTTATCCTTATATACCATAATAACCTCTTATAAATCACCTTGGCTATGGGAGAAATTGAGGCTCGACTAGTTCATCTTCAATGATAAATATTCCTGACTTTATTTCCTCCTTTGTAAGAGTATATACATTAAAATTTATACTTATCTTCCATGCATTAGGGTTTTACATATACATATATTAATTGGGATTCTCTTATGCATGTTTAATTTTATGTTTATTACCCCACTTTGTAACACAAGCTTTGGTGAGAATAAGATTAGATTTTACTTTAATTTATATTCACATTGTGAATATGAAAGGATAGGACCTATCTAGGGTTTTTTCATAGTGTTACTTGACTAAATTATTTATAACCCTCTCTAGTGATGTTATTATGGTAATAAATCCCTTGGTTAGGTCTAATAGATCTATCTTGGTTTAGACCTCGAATATCTACTGTATCAACAATTAGAAGTGGAAGTAGGATTTGCTGCATTGAGCTAGGGTTGATTAATAGATCATTTGTATTTCCCTTTTTATATAATAAATTAATTCATATAATCATACTTATCATTTATCTGAGTTTATTATAAACAAGTGGTTTTCTCTATTTTTTGTTTTTTCTTAAGTGTGAAAAGAAGAAACTAGTTATGAAAGGTGTGGAAGAATTCATGTTAAAGTGCATACAATGGATCCAAGTGATTGTGGATATCTCCTATTTATCTTTGGAGGATGACCTAAAAATAATAAAATACTAAAAGAGATTTATTTGTTAGACAAGTAGATGGGTGGATTGCCTAATGTGAGCTAGATATTAGAAGTAAAAGCTTTCTAAGAGGTTGTCAATCCACCTACTTTAAACAATTAGGTTGAAATGATGAAAGAAAAATATTTTACATAAAAACAAAAAAAATTAATAATATTAAAAATATCAAGTAACTAAATCTAAGACAATGAATTTAAATGCTTTGCTAAATTAACCAAAATGAAGCAACTAGTTTGATTATACCAATGTTGAAATTTGGTTAAGGCAAGGTTGTAATTTTGGGTTTGGAAATGGTTTGGTTTGTCTTGTGACAAGGGATAAAGTTTTGGTTAAGTTTTTTAAATGGTAAAATTAGTAGATATAAATGGTGGTTAAGAAATATAAAGGGGTAAATGGTCCAAAAAGCAAATAAGCAAATGGTGGTTAAGTAGGCAAGGTTATGGTTATGGTTCAAGATAATCAAAAGAAGGTAAAGGGAAAAGATGGTAAGGGGATAAAGGAAAATGGAAAAATGGGTAAAAGGGTTAGAAATAAAGAATGATAAAGGGATAAGTGGTGAACTGATAAATGGGTGAAAGGGATAAGAAAGAAAGGAGGTAAAAAGGGGATAAAGGGATAAATGGTGAAGAGCTAAATAGGTAAATGGAATAAAGAGAAATAAAAGGTTAAGGGTAAAGAAGAAAAGGGGTGAAAGGAAAATAATAAGGCTAAGGGGTTATGTTTTGGATATGAAGAAAGAAGAGGCCAAAAGGGGATAAGAGAGGAAGAAATTGAAATTTCAAAACAATACAAATTACCTTGATGTTTGTTGAAGATGGCTTGAGGATGGCTTGTTGAAGATGCTTTGTTGAATATTTTGGTAGATTTTCATTTCTTGAGATCTTCTCTCCAAGATGATGATGATCTCCTTCCATTGGATGACCTCCTTCAATACTTGCAACAAAATAGTAATAACAAAAAAATACTAATTTTCAACTTTCCAACTTTACTCCAATTGAAGAAGGGTTGTTGTGAAGAGCCATGCCAAAAGAGTAATAGTAGAAATTTGGTACCATTTTATATGTGGTGGATGAATTAGTTAAAATTAGGTGGGTGGGGATTCCCATTTTGGTTGGTGAGTGTCCCATTTGGGTTAAGAAGTCAAAAATGGGTGCCCTTTATCTTTTCCAAGGTAGGTATCTTATTTTAAAGGTTAATTTTATGTGTAAAGGTAAAATACATGTTGAAAAATGGTCCTTTGAGGGGAGATTCACCATTTTTCAAGGGTGAGCCCTTGTGATACTTAAATGAGGTCATCAAGCACCTTGAAAAAGGGTCCCAAGTGGGGTATTATGTCTCATATCAAGCTACCTCACTTTTAAGTCATGTCACTTGTCATATCACATCCCAAATCACCTTCCATGTCACATGCCATGTCACTTGCCATGTCATCATGAATAGTGATAGTGGGTCCCATAGTAAATAGTGATAGTGAATAGTACTTTTGAATAGTAGTTTCAAATAGTATTATGTGAATAGGAGAATAGTGATTTGGCTAGGTTAAGAGGATTTTTTATGGGTTAATAAGATTTGGGGGGTCTTTATGGGGGTCTTGAGGCATTTAGTCATCAAAAATTGTAAGTGTGTAGTTTTCTAGTGTCTACATTTTGCTCCTTTTTATTATTTGGCTTTGAATTAACAAGCTACAAAACAAAAAAAATCACTTGGTTGAAGGTCAAGGTGCCCCAAGTATGGGAAGAGGTGTTCCCCCTCAAATTGAGAGTCGATGAGGAAAGGCCAAATTAGGTGTAGGTTTGATAAGCAATTGGTGGGGAGGCACTAGGTGATGCCACAAGGTAGATGGGTATGTGAAATTCTAATGGGTGAAAGGTGACTAAGAATGGTAGTCAAGATCATGCAAAGAATAAAGTTGTCAATGTTGGTAAAATAAGGTTGATCCTAGAAGGACACATGATAGGGATAATTAGTCCATAGCATTGGTCATAACTGATTGAGTTAGGCCTATTAAGTTATCTAGATAGGATCGATGTTGGTCACAAGTATTTAGGGTAGAAAATGCTCCTATAAAATAACCTATGTGGTCAATTTTTGCATGAGGTGGTGCAAACATTCAAAATTTTAACATGGAAAGGTTGGTCATTATAGTCAAAAGGTATTACCAAACATGCCAATGTTTTGGGTCTAAATCAACCAACATCAAGGTGGGCATGGTGAAAGCATGGGTGGATTGGGCATGGGTTGGAAGGGAGATGGTCGAGCTAACTTTAAATGCACTTGGTAAGTGGACACTACCTACATATTTCTATGGACAAGAATCCAAAAATAACATCAAGCTAAATGTAGTGTTTTTGAGGTGGGGAGTGTTGGTTAACTTGGTTGCCCCAATTTGATGTCATGCAGTTAGGTCCAGTTGAAGGATATTAGAGAAAGGGAAGCTCCAAAAGGGTGGAAATTATGGGTATCAAATAGTTTGCTAATTAGTTTGGTATAAATGGTGGATGAGATTACCTAGGATTAAATTAGATGATTGCTTCAAATATGTAAAAAGAATCTATAGCCATGGATAAGTAGGTTCAAGCATGAAATTTTTTTCACCATTTAAAAAAGGAGACACATGCTTTACTAGGCTTTAAAAAATCTAACACTACTCAAATTACCATGGTGACCCGATGGGTGCTTTCATTACCATCCAAATAAGATGAAATTGTGCATATTCCACAATAATGTCATTAATAAGCTATGGAAGGGTATTATTTAATGATTTGAGGAAGTAAAGTAGTAGAGGGGGTAAATGAGAAGTGGTGAAGATTCAAACCCTTGACCTTTAAGCCAGTGGGCCCCAAAATAAGTAGCATTGAGTTTTAAGGGAATTTGGAGAAAGATACTAAGGGGTTTTGGAATATGGATTAAGGTGAATAATAATATTAATTAAATGAGGGATAAGGTTATGGATTTCATGCATTAAAGCAAGGTCATGGAGGACACAAATAATAATACAAGGAGATGTATAAGTGACATAACTGGTGACTGCACTCTAATGAGGTGGAGCTTGAATTAGAGAACATAAGGGAGATCCAACAAGGGATGAGGTGAAGGTGGACCAAGATATGGATGAAGAGATAGGCAGAGGAAATAATGAGGTCACATATAAAAATGAAGGTGAAGGATGGAAAGAGCCAGACATGGACATATAGGATGGAAAAATAAGGTTGAAAAGAATAAGGAATGTCCTCAAGATGAGAAAAATAAAATGAAATGAAGAGAAGAGAATAAAAATAAAAGGTGGAAGATGGGGGGTGAGGGATGCCCTAAAGAATGACAAATTGGAGAATTGAAAAAGATGGGGAAGGAAGTGTAACAATTATGAAGGGTAAGGGGAGGATGAGAAATATGGGAGGCCATGAAGGGTTTGAATATAAGTCTAAAAATAGATTAGGGAGAAAATAATTTGGTGATGAAAATGAAAAATAAGGCAATAAATGGAAAAAAGGAAACAAGATAAATAGAATCAAATGAGGACACAAAAGGGATGATAGGAGATTGAAGAAGTAGGTGTTATTTTGACCAAAGAAGAATGGATGATGATAGGTAAGGAGAAGAACAACAAAGCAAAGTAGATGATGGTTTTGGAGATGAGAATGGGATGGAAAATGGGAAAGGGGTTAATAAAAACAAGGGGAAGCAAAATATGGGTGGGTAAGAAGGTGAAAAGAGAAGGTAGGCATAAATCAACGTGTTAGAAGAGATTGACAAGTTGACGGGGTGATTAGAAGATATTGTCAAGCCAAAAAGTGGTGAGCTGGTGAAGAAATAGAGGGATGCAATGAAAAGGCATGAGATGAAATTAAGGGATGAAGATCAAAGATGATAAAAACAAAAAGGAAGAATTGAAGCAGGGATACAAAGTACAGATACTCACATAAAATATAAGTGAGTACCAAGATGGAAAGAGAAAAAGGGGAATACAAAGGGAAAAAGGCAAGAAGAGATAAGAAAAAGAGGGAAATTATGGAAGGATTCTCAAATGATAAAGGCTCACTTAGAAGCTAGCTGTGGAGGAAAAAAAAGACAAAAAGGATGGAAAAAAATAAGAAGAATGAAAAATGGGTATGGTGGGAAGAGTGGAAAAATGACAAAGAGTGATGGTACACATAAATAAAAAATACAACCGAAGAAATATACATCTTTTAAGATGCATAATATGATGGGGAATTGGTGAGGAAGAGAGTGATAAGGAGGGTATGACAAAGATCCAAGGGTGAGGGGAGATGGTGAGGATGATGAAAAAAGTTAAAGGGGATAAAGGACAAGGTTGGTAATAAGTGGAGAGAGAGACCAAAAACATGAAAAGTGGATGGAGTGATTAGTGAAGTGTGTGTAAGGAAAGGTGACATGGAGGCTAGTGAGGTAGAGTAGGTGGTGGTTTTATGGGAGATATGAGGGGCTAATGAGGAAGGCTATCAACCCTTGTGTTAAAAGAGATTGACAAAATAGAAAAGAAGTTAAAAGAGATTGACAAGTTGAAGGGAGGGAGGTGGTGAGGATATAGGTAGAGAAGTGGAGGAAGAGATTTTAGGTGAGAAGGGAAAACAAAATAAAGGATGTGGCTAAGTTGACCTCAGTAACTAAGTGCTACCTATATAGTCCAAAAATACCTCAAGACAATGTAGTTCTCCTAGAAATGGGAAAAAAAATTAAGATGAAGTATTAGATGGTGTTAAAACATAAGGATATGTAAGAAATATTTCAAAGCTTCCTTGATGCAGGATGGCCTAAGCAAGAGGGCATTGTTAGTGGTGAAAATGAGTGAGAAGGATAAAAGTTGATGGTAATTAGTTTTTAGTGGTTGAGCTACCCGTAGAAGTGAAGCAGTGCCTACATAGTCTGTGGACATAAGGACAATGTAGTTCAACAAGGTTTGGGTGAGTGGTGTTGAAATTGGTTGCCCTAATTTGATGGACCACATGGGTTGGTTTGGGTTGATGGAGAAGGTTTTATAAAATAGTGGTTTTGGGTTTTGGTGAAGGTGATGGTGAAAGGATATGGTGTATATTGGTGAATAGTTACCATGATAATCCCACATTTAGTAGGATGAGAGACATGGAAGGATAAGGTAGGATAAATAAGAAGGGAACACAATGTTAAGCATAAAAAATGACCTTCAATGGAGCTAATCCAAAGGAGAGGTACCATTTTAAGGAGGTTTCATCTTATCAAATTGTGTGAGAGTATAAGTAAAGTGTTGGCTTCTATCACTATGTGTTGAGTTTTAGGAGGTGGGTGTCTATCAGGATCTACATAGTCATGTTGGTGAAAGGTCATCATCGCTATGAGCTGAGTTTTAAGGGTAATAGTGAAGGGATGACTTGAAAATAATTTCTTTGATTTTTAAGAAGATTATATGAGTTAGATAATAGGTATCATGGTGAGTAATAGAGGATTTACCGTGCCTAACCCAAGATCTATATGGGTAAGCTAGATGAAAGGTGGACATGTCTGCATCCTCTATCCTAGTTCCTTAAAAATGATGACTTGGGGTTCCACTTAGAAGAGGCCCTTGAAGCATTGAGAAATATGGTCTAGGATATTAGTTATACAATTAGATTAGATGATGTTCATTCCCCAACTATGGGTGAACTTTTAGCTAGTATAAAAGAAAAGACTAACATGTTTGAGCAGGTATTGCCAATGGTTAGGGTCTGACATTTAGAGCTTGTGGCAATGGGTTGATAGTAATAGGAGGGTAGAGGGGATAGGAAGGTGAATGTATTATTGTGAATTCATGGTGGCCTACCTCTAATGGAAGAGTTTCTATAGTGGAAAGGATTTGGGAGTTACCACCACTATAAAAAGTGGTAGTTTAAAAGGTGTGATTGTTACAGTGGTCCATGGTTGGAAGCCGATTTACATCAATTGGGCCAAAGGTGACAATAATGCAAATGACCATGAGGCCTACAAGGGTCATAGTTTGATAAGGTAAGAAAAGACATTAGATGAAAATTAGATGATAAGGGAAACAAAAATATATCATGATGGTGCATAATGGCTTTATCGAGATGACTAATCATATTGAGCGTGATGTATCCATGTGAAAAGGTAGGTAGATATGATCGTTTCAAGTGGGAAGACTGTTCAAGGGAATCAATAACATCATATAAACTTCTTGGTTGACATAATGAATAATTAGGTCAGTGAAGAAGAATGGGTAGTTATTCTATTTAAATAATCATGATAAGGACCAAGACCAAGATCAGATTATGCCCTTCATGTGAACACATCTACCTTCAAATAATCACTATTTTACTTTCTATTGCAAATTATGGTTCATGTCCCTCCATGCACTAATACTACCATCTTCGACAGCATTAATCATCAATAACAATAGAAATAAAAAATAGAAGTGTTATCCCCTCATCCCACACTACAATTTTCTCAACCTACACCTAATTTATCTGACCATGGTATGCTTGAGGACATTTTTTTCTCTAGAATGCACAAACTTTCCTAAATAAATGATGCCTTCTTCATAAGTAATTCCTGGGAGTAATCAAGTAAAAGGATGGTTGAACACAAATCTAGAGTCAACAGATAATTGGTCTAATGCTTAGGTAGGAAAATAATGTATGCATTTGCTTTAAGCAATGTGTAATATGATGACTATAAATGTGTCATGTGACTCCTTGTACCCTAAATAAAATATTGCATAGTTTGTTATGTACAAAATGTGTTGGATGTCACTGGTTGGATGTTATGGTTATGGTTATGATTGATATGGTTATGGTTATGGTTATTGTAATCTCACTTTATGTAAAATGAATGATTATTGTTGTTGTAATGTTGGATGGTAAAATTTTTGAGGAAAAAACCAATCAAGCACATTAAGAATAGGGCACAATAATTTTTTTTGACAAGGATTGTAAATAGACCCAAAGTGGGATCGGCTTAATGAATATAAGCCCCTCAAATGTTGTGCATGAGTGATCATTAGCTGATAAGAAGGGTTTCTTGATCATAGGGTGTTAAGTAAGCTCTAAATTTCTTGATTTATAGATAGTCTAAAGGGAATATGGGTGATATTTGGTGTGAAGGGTGATGGGTGATATGCATGATAACCTCATGTGAATTAATTTTTACCTTCTATAGGTGACCTAAGAATGGTAATAGACAAGTCCATGTCATATGCTAGATGTAAACTGATTAATGAAATAAGTCTACATTTGGAAGTTCATTGTGGCTTCTAATTTATTATGTTGTTGGAGAGCCGATTTTAGCTTTATAATTTGTTGTGATAGTAGGTCTTTTGATTTATTTCTATATATGGGAAGTTGATCGATGTAGGAAGCTTCCAAGAAATTGCTCTGTTTTGACAAAGTGAACTTAGCCATCCTTCAAGGGAGTGGTCTAAGCTTATTGGTTTTGTTTATTGATCTTTATAGTTGTCCTTCAACGGATTATTCTACCTTACATTTGGTAGTTTTTATTTTGTTTTTGGGAAGCTATCCTTTGAAGGAGTAGTCTATAATGCTTAAGATATTGACCCAAGTAATTATTACAAGATGAAATGTGTTTAGACATGGACCAATCTAATTAGGTTCAGAGGTTTACCTTTATGAGGGCAAAAATTTACATAATAAGGTCAATGATATGTGAAAGGGTGTGGTTTTGAGAGACAATGACCATGGGATTCTATCTTGTTAGAGACAAAAAGTATCCATGAGAACCATGTTATGGGTAGAGTCGTAGTACCCATATTTAGGATGAGGCCATGACTGTGATGGTTAATCACATGGTTATATACTATAATCAATTATCCTCAAAAGGGGAGGAGGAAGGTGGGTGAAGGTTAAAATATCATAATCAAGGGATGAGCTTAAGTTAGACAAACAAGTGAGCTTGATCCTTATTTAATAGAAAAATAGATGCAGATGTGAAGCATTGAGAAGATTAGGTTCTAGTTTGCCTTCGAGAGAAGATAAATGATAATATCCTAATCTATACTTATGGGTAATGATGTAGGGTCCAAGATAATTGAAAGCAAACTTACCTCGTTTACTCTTCTCCATGTTGGTCACATGTTGGTTTTCTTTTAGGATGAGATCTCTGATATTGAATTCCCATTGTTTGAGGTACTTATAATCATGGTTAATACACTTTTGATAGATGTGAAATGGTTAAGGGTAGAAAGATGATGTTTATCAAGTAATGCAAGGAATGTGAGGCATTCTTGACAATAATCCTCTTCAGAAATGATGTTGTGTAAGGAAATATGAAGAAAGGGAATTTAGAGTTTAAGAGGTAGAACAACCTCTATGCCAAATACCAGGGAAAAAGGTGTAGCACCTATTATCATTCAGATACTAGTGAAATAGGCCCATAAAACAAATGGGATGTGTATTTGCCAATCTTAGCCTGAAACACTTACAACTTTGGTCAGCATTTTGATGAGATTTTTTTTGGAAGCTTCTGCCTATCCATTTGCCTCTAGACAGTAAGGCAAGGAATGGCTGAGTTTGATGCCAAAAGCATCACAGAGGGATTAAATTTTTTTATTTTTGAATGATTTATTATTATTTGTTATGATTTTGTGAGGGACCCCAAAATGATAGATAATGTGATGATTGATAAAATCTATAATTTTTTTGTCTTTGATAGAGATAAGGGGGATGGCCTCCACCCATTTAGTGAAATATTTTGTATCTTTTATGATATATTGGTATCGTTGAGAAGAGTGAGGATTGATTTCTCTAATGAGATCCATCCCCCACTATGAGAAGGGCCAATAATCCATGGATACTTGAAGGCCATGAACGAGTGCATGATGTAAGTTATCATGTTATTGGCATTTAACATACTTATTTACATAGTCACAATAGTCTTAATTGAGGGTAGGCCAATAGTAACTCAAGCATAAGATTCTTTTGGTGATAGTGAGTCCATTAAAATGTTCCCCACAAATTCCATCATGGGTTTCTTTAATGCCATGAGGAATCTCGTGACTATGTAAACAATGGAGGATAAGACCATCAAAGCCATGTTTATATAGGATTCCCCCTAGTATGGTATAATGAGAGGTGCCCCACACAAAGGCCTTTTGGAAATTCTTTGAGAGGTTAGGTGGAATGATGCCCAGGTTAAGGTAATTAAAGGTTTGATCATACCAGACATCAAAAGGGGATACCTCCATGCTACAGATGGCTAGAAGGTTTGAACTAATATATGAGGCCTAATGAAATGGTGGATGGTGAAAAACAATTTGTATTCCACAAGTTGAGAGTTTATTCAAGAAACAAGTGTAGACATCTAATTCCTAACACCATTTGTGTTGAAATTGTCAATCTTACTCAAATTGCACTTAAATACACATTTTAGGTCAAAATACATAAAATGCCCTAAATGGTTTGAACTTGTCCCTTAAAAATGCCAATTTAGGTCAAAGTATCCCTAAATAGGGCTAGCTAACTTTGATCAGATTATTTTGAGTCAAAATGACCATTTCGCCATTTAGTGCTTTGGATCATTCTTTTCTTCATATTTATTAGTACACATCATGTACTTTTTTAATTTGATATTGGAAACATCCTAAATGAGAATATGGTTCCAACGCATCTAGCATCACCTTCTAATTCTTCTCGAGTCAAATTATGACCTAATAATATGACTTTCTGACCATTTTGATTAGTTGAGGGTCAATTTTCAAATAATTGTACAAATTTTGATTAACCTTGCTTAAGGTTAATTAATCTAAATCAAGGGCTTAAGTGGATTTTTCATGAGAGTTTTTGAATATTTATTTTTGAAATTTGATTCTTATGATCTACATCACCTAGTGACATCATCTATGGGGTGGCATCCATCAATCCATAAGTACATAAAATATCAAGATTATGGGTCACCTGTGCCTAGTTAATGCCTCCCATGCCTCTTCAATGACCCTTCTTCCAAGGTCATCTTGAGGATAATTATGGATTTAATTCTAAATATTAGGATTATCCTCAACCACACATCTTCATCTCAAGATGGATGGTTGAGGTTGATCCTAACCAATCTCAAAACTCTATAAATAGAGAGGTCATGGACATCATTTCTAAGCTATTTTGGTGCAAGGTTATTATGCTCAAATATCTTCAAATCTTGAATATTGCAAAGTTATAATTCTAAATTTTTTATACAAAGCTTCATTGATAGGCTAGTTTGGTAATTCCACATTATGAGCCTAGGTTTTTTGGAGTGTTCTTGAGGCATGAGAGGAGCTTACCACCATTGTTGACAAAGACAAGGATACTTGATCAAGGGAGAACATGTTTTTGAGCCACATGGGCATGGTGAATCTATTTGAAAACTTAATATGGTGTTGATTTATTTCATTTGCTTCTTTATATCCTTTGTAATTACCATAGGAATAGATAGGATTGTTTAGTTAGTTATTTATGCATGTTTCATTATGTGTGGACTAATGCTTGACTAACTTGCTTTGTAATCCTTTCTACATCTTGGCATGCCCAGTGGGACAAGACACATCTAACACCTAAAGGATATCCTTTTACAACCTTAAAAAAC
Source organism: Torreya grandis (assembly GCA_037957365.1). NCBI lineage: Eukaryota > Viridiplantae > Streptophyta > Pinopsida > Cupressales > Taxaceae > Torreya > Torreya grandis. The sequence continues at coordinate 2,286,061 of JARHVA010001167.1, read as the reverse complement.
TTATTTGAGCTATTAAAACTCTTGTAAATTAGTTTTCTAACTTTATTTTATTGTTTTTTGTTGCCACGGGTTATACAATAACCAATGTCAGTAGGAAATACTGACATCAGTTACTTGGCTCAACTAATGTTGGTTAGCAGAACTAACATTGGTTAGATCTCAGTTGGATATTTTTGACATCGGTGGTATATAACTAACGTCGATCACTATGTTTTTTTAAGAACACAAATCTGAGAACTATTTTAAAATGCTTGGTTTAGGGTCATATGGACTCCGTTTTGGATTATTTTTTTTCAAACCACATGTTTTCTCCTAAATTTTTAGAAATTGGCATTAGTTTAGCTTCAATTTTCATATATTTTTTACAAAATTTGGAAAATCCATTTAAAATGTTTCTAATCTAACATATTTGCTTTTGGAGTGATGCCTTAAGGGTAGACAGGTAACTAGCGAATTTCAAGTGTGATAAATCATGTTTTAGAACATATTTTACATGCTTTAAAATGAATTAGGAACATTATTTTGATATTTAAAGTAGCATTTAAGGTGCTTAAATAAGTGTTTTTTGCATTAGTTTTCAAAGTTACAACTAAGACCAAGGGGTCACATGAACACCACTCAATATTTCAAATTTGGTGGTTTAAAATGAACTGATCTTTCTAAAAGTTTTGTCTTCAATAGTTGCTTGATCTAATTTTGATTAGCAAAGAGAGGGGTGTGGCATGTATTTTATTCCATTTATCCCCTTTAGGGAACCCTTGAAATAAAAATCACCATTCCTATTACAAAAATCCTAGTCCAAGGCTTAGAAAGAATATCGTCTAAAGCACTCCCCAAAAACTCGTCAAAGTTTGGGTGATCTTGAAAATGACTCTAAAGTCTTTTATTTCATAAAAACTTGGCTTGAGATGGGGATGTCATTACCTATGGTGAGTTTTTTAGGGAGGCTTTGACCCAAGGTTTCACCTCCCATCATTGACTTCACTTACTCCTTTGGAGTTACACATGGGACATATCTGCATTTGGAAACTGCATTACACTGAGTGAACAACAGGATGTAGTGGTTGTAAAAAGGACTAGACCTTTTTACAACTAGCCAATGTCACGGTCACCTAATTTTTGTGATTTTTTTTAAAATTATTTGACGTGAAAGTCATTATGCAATCAATTCCATTAGAAATGCTTGAAAGCTTGCTAGTTTAGTCAACCCCATATTTCCATACCCTTGTTAGGATTTGGACGATTATACTTAGTGCATTTTGGCATTATTTGATTGGTATGATTTGAGGCTAATTTTTTTTTGCTTGTCCATAATCCATGTCAAAATCATATATTTAAGTTAATAAGGGTAGCGTTATGCTGCCCAAATCATGTCAAATATTTTTTTGCCTTTGAGTTTTTGAAACATAACCATTGAATGCATTATTTGAGTATGATTACATCATTAGGTTGCTCAATTTGTTTCAAAACTTATTTACCATTGTATTAAAAACCATTTATTTCAAACTATTTTGTGTATACCATTTAGACCTCTGTCTTATGTTGTCATACTAGCCTGTTTAGTCAAATCCTAGTTTTCAACATTGAGTTTTCAATTATCCTTGTCAATTTTGGATCTAAAAATTGATTTATTTCTGTTTAGGCCTCAATTCATGGGATTGGTACATAGATCTTTTTCTTTTGGGTTGCATAGCTTTGATTAAATGATTACCCAATTTTGAACACTATTGATTATTTGTTTGTTTGAGTGCCTATCCTCATCATTTTTTGTGACTTTGTTTGGGAAAACAAAATATTTCTTCAAAAATCTTTGATGTTAGATATTTGATGTTAGGTTGTTTACCAAATATCAGCACAAACTACATTTGAGATGCAGTTCCACCCCTTCTACCAAGTTGAACCAAGTTTGAACCATTTATCCTTTGGATCATTTTTTAGGGTTTGCAAAACTTTAAGTCTTTTTGTTTTTAGAGCTTTCTTCATTAAATGTAGATATGTCTAGCTACACTTATGGTGAAGTCATGGATAAACCAAATTATGATAGAATGGTTGAACAAAATGACCTTTATGACTTTAGTCAAGACCCCTATGGTGATAATATGGTTTGTGAGATAGATTTCTATCCACCTCAAAAAATTCAGTCATGAGAACATAGTCAAGATCCAAATTATGATCCAACTCATGATCAGAATGATTAGGTTTATCAAGAAGACTTGGATGCTTTGGCTTGTGTAAATAATCAAACTCCACAACATACCAAGATTACCATTTTAGGACCTCCTTTGGTTTGCATGAGCAACTAAACTAAGAAGCATCTGGTCGTTACCATTTTAGGACCTCCTCCATTGGTTCACATGAGCAACCAAACTAAGAAGTGTCCAATTATTACCATTCTTAGCCATCACTAGTTTTTGATGAACCTATTGCTGAAGAACCTCCATTTGATGAACCAATTATTTTTTATCCCTTCTTTAATAGTCTAATATTTGGAGAGTCCATTATTGAACCACAAACCATTATTCCCACTAAACTAAAAGTTCTCACTAAACCAATTATTCCCTGCTTTAGAAATTTTGTGCCGATCTTCAAGCCTAAACAAGAACCATCACTTTTTTAAAAGGCATCTTATGAGGATCAAAATGTGTTCAAAGTTGACCTTTTGCAACCACTTATGAACCAAAACCAACATGTTATTGTTGAAACACTCATTTGTGATAAGATAAAACTATGATAAGTTACATATTCATATGTTACCTATTTTTAAATAGCCTCATCTCCTTGACAAGCCAGTCTCGGTAGAGTTATCTCTTGATCTTTTCCCACTCATTGAGGAGTCTCACTTTGATAGACATGATTTTTTTGAGACGTCCCTTGAGTGGTTCCCTCTTTTTGAGGGGCTTTACTTAGATGAGTCAGTCTATGTTGAACCCTTCCAAAATGAATCAATTTTTATTAAGCCCATTATGCCATCATAGGCCATTACTTGTCAAAAATTTAGTGTTCAATAGAACATTATCAAAAAAACCATATCAAATGAAGAATCAATATTAGAGTTAGGTTCCATTTTTGAACCCATATTGGATTTAGCATTAGAAATAGACTCAACATCAGTTGCAACATTGGATTCAAAGTCCATTGCTTTAGAATCAGAGTCAAAAATAGATTATCATATTGGTTGTTACAACATTAATTAAAATTGCCTTTTAGATCAATTTGAATATATTTTTTATCCTTCTACATTTTTTAAGGATGATTACTTTAGCATCGACACAAGTTATCCTAGTATCTTCTACAAGTATTGTGCTACCTTTTACCATCCCATTATTACCACCCAAAATAGCCATATTATTAACATTCCATCTACCACAAGTGTTGATTAGGATCGATAGAATCACACTTTTTTGAACTACATACATGGTGACATAGCAGTTGAATAAGAGAAAGGAGGCCAAGACAACATTCATGTAGCATAAGAACACTCTCCTAGTGGGACCTTTTCAAAAGTGCTAGGGGACAATCAAAGTTAGAACTCAGCATCTTCTAGGGAAACTTTTTTGGAAGCACTAGAAGGAAATCAAATTCGAAAGCCAATGTTCATTAGTGAAACCTTCTCAAAGGTGATATGGGACAATCAAGACAACTTCATTGGTGAAAACCTCATTGAGGCACCAATAACTAAGCACAAAGGTTCTTCATTATTTATTGAAAATAATATCAAAGATCAAATCAAAATAAATTCCAATCTATAGCCTAATCAGATGGTAGCTACTCTCAAGATCAAACAATAGAAAAATCTGGGGGTCCTATCGACAGAATAAGTCTTTAGCCCCACTACAACCAAAATTATGTCAAATCTAGCATCAATAATATTACATGTGATTGAAAGACCTGATCTTCATTTTTTCCCCACCATTCCACATTCCATTATCATTTGTCATTCCATTTCACAATCAAACCTTTCCCTCCATTATTTGTCAATATTTATCATCCATGGTTGCACTTTCCTTTGTAGAGGCTATAAAGATACCTTTTCTTGATGCTTAAAGGAATCAAAGTCAATGACCAATGAAGATCACACAAGCATTCTTAACAACCAAATTTGTAGGCCATTCTTGATAGAGTAGTTATTCAAATGAGGTGTAAGATAGTAATTAACATGATCAAGTATTCTAATTATTTCATTTGTTTATTAGGACATGCATCTCCCCATCAACAGGAAAAACAAAATCAAAAAGCACACCCAGACTAAAAACATGTACCATACCATTTCACTTTTCATACCATTGCCATTGTTACATATCCTTTTGCCATTGTTAAAAGATCCTAGCCATTTACCCCCACCACTTGGGGGCAACTCTAATACCATTTTTTTCAATCTATCTAGACCATCATTATCATTAGTAAGACCATACCATCTTATCATTCCATTCCTATTTAGACCAAATCCTATTTTTAGTCATCCTCCCCAATCCTGTTTTGATCTTGGTTCATTTGGTTCTTCTCACACCTTTTTGGGGGGGATTCCAATCAAGTTTCAATAATCAATCCAACCTATGTTTATAATGATAGTTTATGAAAGTAGTGTGATAGTTGATTTGGAAAGATATCTTTCATCCTATATCAGCGTTTGTTTATGTGAGCTTGATTATAACTGCCTATGGGCAAATCAATGTTTCACCAGTTTTGCTACTAATTATAACCACCTATGGCTAAATTAGTATCATTGACCTAAGTCATTGTATCCTAGTTATAACTACCTATGGGTAAACTAGGGGAAATATTTGTTTATCATGCATTTTCGCATCACCTTGCCATTACTATTTTCATTTGACTGGTCCTTTGCCAGATTTGAGAACTTGTTGGGACCTAGTTAGTTTTTCCCTGACTTTTATGTGGTTGGAATTACTGACTTGAGGTCATTTTAGGACTATGTAGGTCATGCTCAATTCATGTTAAGTTCACCTTAATCCCCCTTACCTTGCTCTCTCTTATTTATGAGCATGGGCCATTAAAGCCAGCTTAGCTATCTTATTGGAACTTCTACTCTTAAGACGTGCATTTCCTTGACTAGATGGTCCTACCTTATTCATATTTTCTCTCAAAAACACCAAAAAAATTAGAAATATTTTTAAAATACCAAAAACATTAGAACGTGATCCACAAAAGAATAAAAACATTATCTCACACTTCTATACATTTGTACATTCCCATTCCACCATCCCACTCTCTCACCATTTTATGATTAACTATTAAGTTTGTTATGCTCTTGCCATTTTACAGTCATAGAAACACTATTTCATTTCATCTTATCCCATGCACTTACCATTTTGTAAGATCATTTTTTTTCATCTCATCAGCTTCTTATTTTCCAGACCATTCTCATTAATTATCATATTTTATATTTTTTCTATGAATCATGTTGGTTTGATCATCATTTTTATTCTATCTCATTTCTTGGGAGAACTACACTAGCCCTGAAGTTCATGTTGGAACATGCATCCATGCAACTATGTAGATAGTGTCCACTTATCTTATACATCTGGAGTTAGCTTGACCAACCCCTTCCTCTTCTTCTCTTCCCCCATTTATTTTTCCATTGTTCCTCTTTAATTAGGGAACAATTATCATGTCATTGTTCTTTGTTATGATGTGGTGAAAAGTAACACCTCTACAGCACATGCATGAACATTTATCTTTAAATTGCACTAACTTGGTTTTTGTTTATGTGTGTTTATTTGAGTTTTCTTGGTATTTTGTTGTGTTTTCTCACCTCTCTTTTTATTTCTTCTCCTTTTTCTCTATTTATTATTTCTCTCTCCATTCTTGGGCTTGTGTTTCTTTGTCTTATTTTACTATTTGATTTTGCTTTTATCTTTTGTGTTCAAGAATACCTTGATGGTCCACATGGATCTTGATTATTCATATCTTGGTCTTATGTCATTAAGATGTTCCTACCTTTTATTTTTAAACATTTTTTTGTTCCTAATTAAGTCTTGATAGATCATACCTTGATTTTAAGTTAGGTTCATTTAGGCTTATCTTTTTTTTTTTTTGCTTTTTTGTTTAAATGTAAATCGTTGTAACTCTAGTTTTGGTCATTATTTTACCATTATCCTTAGTTATAGATATTCAAATTTAAACTAGCTTAGCACAATTAGAATCTTATGTCATTCTAAGTTATTCATACTTATGATGCCTAATTTCTTTTTCTATAGAAATCACTTTGTGCTCAGGTCTCAAGGTCTTAATGTTAACATCAGCTCCAATGAATGATTCTCAAGAACACTTTGCAAAACCTAGGCTCATGATGTGGAATTATGCTTATAGGTAGCATGCATTTTATTACTCAATTTTATGTTTATATGTGCATCTCTTTGCATACATTGTGAGTCTAATCAATTATTGGTCATTTTTCATCATTCCTCATTCCATTCTCTCCCAAACTTGGGTGAACTACATTGGCCTGAAGTTCATGTTGGAACATGAGTCCATGGAATTATGTAGGTATCACTCAATTTATATTAAGGTTAGCTCAGCTATCTCCATTCTTATTTTCATCTCTCTCATCACTTTATGCATTCTCATATGCTTGGTTTTATATGGTTTTCTAATCTATGACACCATCACACGTCCATTTGTGCCTACTCGCTTTAACCTATCTTTTTGGGTTATGTCTTTGAGCTATTCTTTCTTGAAAATTACCCATGTTGGGGCCCAACATCTGAAACATCATCTGAATCAAATCAGCTCTACAAGGGCAAAATCATTATTTATTCTTTATTAATGATCAAAATTCACCCTATTGGAGCAAAACTATTTTATCATGATTAAATATGCTCTACTGGGGTACTTATAATTATCTTCTCTTTAGAGAACCCATTATATTGGCGCTTCCCTTATTGAATTAAAATGTTCTCCCTTTTCCTCTAATTCCAAGCTCTCCACATTTAATCCCATGATGGTAATTTTTTAGTGTGCAACTTGTCTTGAGATTGATCAATGCCATAAGCATGCAGCTTATACTCTCAAATTGGGTACATTTAAAGTGTGTCCCTTACATTTATGGATTGTATCTTTCCCATTCCCCCTGTCTTTGGGGAATATTATACCTCTAATTATATTTTGATCATTGATGGTAATCATGTGTGCAAGAATTAGCTCATTTGGATGTGATCTTTTCCTTAGGTTAATCTCTCACTTTCTCTCTCTTTTTGAGAGTTCATCCTTCTCTTTCATCCTAGTATGTCCTCTTGAAGGGGCATCATGGGTCTATTCTAATTTATTTTTGATAACTCTTTTCTTTGAAAAGATGTTGCTTCACTTGAATGTCTCACTATGCCTTCTCAAATAAGGGTAAAATGTAGACATCTAATTCCTAACACCATTTGTGTTGAAATTGTCAATCTTACTCAAATTACACTCAAATACACATTTTAGGTCAAAATCCATAAAATGCCCTAAATAGTTCAAACTTTTCCCTTGAAAGTGCCAATTTAGGTCAAAGTATCCCTAAATGGGATAATACATTTTATGGGTTGGCTAACTTTGATCCGATCATTTTGAGTCAAAATGACCATTTCGCCATTGAGTGCTCTGGATCACTCTTTTCTTCATATTCATTAGTACACATCATGTACCTTTTTTATTTGATATTGGCAACATCCTAAATGAGAATATGGTTCCAACACATCTAACATCACCTTCTAATTCTTATCGAGTCAAATTATGACCTAATAATATGACTTTCTGACCATTTTTATTAGTTGAGGGTCAATTTTCAAATAATTTTATAAATGTTGATTAACCTTGCTTAAGGTTAATTAATCTAAATCAAGGGCTTAAGTGGATTTTCCATGAGAGTTTTTAAATATTTACTTTTGAAATTTGATTCTTATTATCTACATCACCTAGTGACATCATCTATGGGGTGGCATCCATTATGCCATAAGTGCATAAACTATCAAGATTATGGGTCACCTATGCCTAGTTAATGCCTCCCATGCCTCTTCAATGCCCCTTCTTCCAAGGTCATCTTGAGGATAATTATGAATTTAATTATAAATATTATGATTATCCTTAATGACATATCTTCATCTCAAGATGGATGATTGAGGTTGATCATGACCAATCTCAAAAATCTATAAATAGAGAGGCCATGAACATATTTTTTAAGCTATTTGGTTTTAGGTTATTATGCTCAAATATCTTCAAAGCTTGAACATTACAAAGTTATAATGTTAAATTATTTATACAAAGCTTCATTGATAGGCTAGTTTATTGATTCCACATTAAGAGCCTAGGTTTTGTGGAGTGTTCTTAAGGCATGGGAGGAGCTTACCACCATTATTGACAAAGACAAGGATACTTGATCAAGGGAGAACATATTTTTGAGCCACATGGGCATGCTAAATCCATTTGAGAAGGTAATATAGTGTTGCTTTCTTTCATTTGTTTCTTGTTATCCTTTGTAATTCCCATAGGAATAGATAGGCTTAGTTAGTTAGTTCTTTATACATGTTTCATTGTTTATGGACTAATTCTTGACTAACTTGCTTTGCAATCCTCTCTACAACAAGAGAGGCCATTATGTCTACAAATTTGTTAGTAGATTGAGGAACTAATTAGATTTGATAATAGTCAAAATATATTAAGAGCTAACTAGCAAGGAACTTATACTTTTTTTAAATGTCATTTTTACACTAATAGGACCCATTGACTTGGTTAATCATGAGTTGATAATCACTTAAAATAGAAATGGTTTTGATTTTTAAGGCAAGAGTGGTTTGAAAATTGATGACCAAAGCTTCATATTCTAGCATGTTGTTAGTACATTCAAAGTTGAGTTTAAAGGATAGTGGAAGAGGTTCACCATGAAGGGTATGAGAATTATGCCTGCACTCCCACCATGTTGGAATTTAGAGCCATCAAAAAACATAGTCATTTGGTAAGAGTGTTCTCCTTGAGAAAGAGTTTCAATAGACTCATCAGGAAATGTTAATGGAATGGGCTGGTTATCTGAGAGATGGGATTCATCTAATTGATAAGTAATGACCTACCCTTTAATGGATTTTTGGTGAAGAAACTCAAGATCAATCTTAGCCAAAAGCATGAGCCACTTAACCATATGCTGATTTTGGTATGGCTTAGAGTGCATATACTTGAGTGGGTTAGTGTTAGTGATAACATATGTTTTATGATTAATAAGTTAGTGACAAAGCTTAGAGGTAACAAAAATGAGAGTGAGACAAAGCTTTTTAGGATGGGTATATTGTGTATCATACTTTAGAAGCGTGTGACTGATATAGCAAATGGCTTTCTCCTTGTTTTGTTCATTCTGATGAGCTAGCATGGCACCTAAAGAGTGATCAGTGTTGGATATGTAAAGGTAGAAAGGCTGGTCATCCCTAGGTGGGATAAGAATATGTGGAGAAAGAAAGTACTCTTTGAGTGAATCAAAGGCTTTTTGAAAATATTTGGTCCATCTAAAAGAGGTGTCTTTCTTCAAGAGGTGGTGGAAGGATTGACATTTCTCTGATAATTGAGAGATGAAGTGATAGATAGATTGGAGTTTTCCCTATAGACTATGAAGTTGTTTAAGGTTTGTTGGAGGATGCATTTCTATGATGGCCTTGACTTTAGCCATGTCAATATCAATTCCATGGAGGGAGATAATAAAGGCAAGAAATTTTTTGGATAAAACCCCAAAAATGCATTTCTTGGGATTGAGTTAAACATAGAACTAGATCAGTCAGTCAAAAATAATAGTAAGAATAGATAAATTTTTCTTACAGTGTTTAGATTTCTTGAGGAGATCATCCACATAATCCTTTACAATTTTATGAATAAAATCATGGAAGACATAGGTCATGGCCTATTGATAAGTTTCTCCTATGTTTTTTAAGCCAAAAGGCATGACCTGATAGCAAAAGGTTCCCTAAGAAGTAATGAAGGTGGTTTTATGTTGGTCTAAGGGGGCGATCAAGGTCTAGTTATATCCTAAAAATCCATCCATGAGGAATAAAATCTCATGACCTAAAATAAGGTAAAATATTTGGTCAATTTTGGGTAAAATAAATTCACCTTTGGTGCATGCAAGGTTAAGGTCTCAAAAATCTGCACAAAGGCAGAGTCACCTAGTGGGCTTGGTAATGGGACCAATATTAGAGACCCATTATGGGTAGTCAATGGGTTAGATAAAGTTGATGGATAAAAGACATTGAAGTTCTTCCTTGATGATAAGAGTTATGCAAGGGTGTATTTGATTAATCTTTTATCATATCAACTTAGCCTCTGGATGGTTAACGATGTTATGAAGGGAAATGGAGGAGTCAATCTCAGGCATATCTTGATAATACCAATCAAATGTGATGTTATGGTCCAAAAGAAGGTTGGATAATCATGTTGCTCATTTGACTAAAAGGATTGGCCCAATTTAATAATATGAGGATTCTCTTAGGTTCCTAAGTTAACATCAATAGTTGATTCATTGAGCATGGTCTAGTTTTTCAGGGGGAAGGATTTATGGATGGGAGAGTCTCCTGCACCAAGGTAGGTGAGGATAGAATTGTTGTCTTGGTGTTGAATGGTATAGATGGTGGGTGAATCATAGTTGATCATTTTAGGGTAGATGAGAGGAAAGGTTTTAGTTTGGCCACTATGTTGATAGGCCAATGGGCCTAAACTAATAATATTGATTAAAAAAAAATGGATGGGATGATTTAGATTAAGAAGATGTATTAGGAGAAGATGGAATCTATTTCATGGGGATATCAATAAGTTTTGGTGAGGTGGGTTCTTTTGTTGGTTCAAACCCAAGCCCAAAGAACTCACAAGGTTTTTGAGTATTGATAATGGTTAATTCATGAGGTCCTTATTCATATAGGCCCATACCAAATCCTTTTTAAGCACAGTGGTGAAGATAAGTTCTTGCAAAGGATAGGTTGCTTAGATAGGAGAAATTAGAAGTTAAAAGTTGAATATATGGAGTGGTGATAGGAGCGAGGAGAGGTCGATCAAGTCCCCCATAGATAAAGTATTTTTTATTGTTGGGAAGTCCAAAGGGGATGATGGTACCTATGTCAGGGTCATAAGAAGGGTTGTGTTGAAGGTTCTCATATTCCTAGGGAGTGGGAAAGGTATCTAAGGCTAAAATTTAATACTCTCCAAGAAAAAGGTGTTAGAAATTTTGTGTCAAGGAGTCCTCAATGGGAATCTAGGAAGAAGGGATAGATGCACTAGTTGAGGCTTCATCATTATTAAGGGTAGAAGCACTTTGGGTGATGGTTGATGATGTAGTTGTGTTAATGGGATTGGTTGACTATGAGAAAGATGAAGGTGGAAGAAGGACATAATTAGGCCTATAGGTCATGTTGAAATATGTAAAAGAACTAGGATCAGCATTTATGGTTATAACTTGCCCTTCATGTTTGAATTTAACACAAGGGTGTAAAGTGGATGGGAGGTAACTCATATCCCAGATCTAAGGGAGTTTGAGTAGAATGTTATATTAGAATTCATCCTCTACAACATAAAATAGCTTGGGGATGGTGTGAGGCCCCAAGAATATTTGAAGAATAATGGTCCCTAAGTTAGTGGCCATGGTGTCATTAAAAGAGTGAAGAACGATTGTGCTTTTAGCCATGATATTATTTGGTAAATGTAGTTGATCAAAATAATGGGAGGAGATTATGTTGATGTTGGATCCTCCATCAATCACCACCCTCTTGACTCAGATGTGATTGATATATATGGTGACAAATAGAGGTGGGTCATATTCTTTGGATTGGGCTAGAGGTATCTTAAAATATTGGAAGGTGACAACAACAAAATGTTGGAGGGTCCCAATAAAGGAGGCAAGGGGTTGAGGGTCATCTGGATAAACCTCAATAAATTATAGGGAATTTATTAATGCTTGACAATGATGAAGTGAGGTATTAATCAAGTCATAAAGGCTCATCTTCACTAATGCTTGATGAAGTTACTTCATCATGGTTTATTGAAAGATGTAGAATAATTGGTAGGAGGTACACCTAAGATGGACACTCTGGGTCTAGGTGATGGCCTAAGTGGTGGTGTTGGTGTTTGGTCTTGGTTAGGAGGTTGATAATCTGAAGGATATGTCTATAAAATGGATACATTGGCTCTTCTTTTACCTCTTTATTATGCTCAAGATCAAGCAATCATGTGGATGGTATATATAATGGGCGCATTTGAACTGGGTGATTTCTTCAAATCCTTACCCTTGCTTGTAGATGAGAGTGAGGAAGTTAGTGTAGGTTAGGATAGTGGTTGGATTGATTGGGTTAGAATTTGGTTTAGTAAGGTAGGTGAAAGTGGTTCATTTGATGATAGATCATCATCCTCATATAAGTGATAAACAAGAGCTTGGAGAGATTTGAAACTCTCCATGTTATGTCTTGGTGTCCTATGGTACACATAAATCTAAGTATCATTAAACCAAGAGGGTTTGGTGTTAGAAAGTGTGAATGGTTTAATAGGTGGAAGTTTAATGGAGGAGGTTTGCAATAACCTCTATTAATAATAGAGTAAGATTCCTTCAAAGGTGTTGATGGTGTTAAGATGCTTTTTGGGGAAATAAAAACCTTCTTAGGTGTGGTCTTGACCTTAGAGAGGGTTGGTAGTTGGAAAATTTTGGTAGATGGTTTAGATTGGGTTGGCTTAGCTATGATTGAGTTAATGGTAGATGGTTTTGAAGTAGAGGATAGGGGGTTGATAATAGGTGGAAAAGTAGAGGGGGATAATTTAGCTAAGAATGATGAAGAAGTTGATGGAGTAGGTGGTGGAGGGGTAGGCATAAAAAAAGGCATTGGTTTAATTAGATTAGAATAAGTGATTGGGATGGTAGAAGGGTGGGGTCCCAAAATAGATGGCAAGTGATAATGAGGTGGCATAGGTCTAACCTGAGGAAAAGGTTTAAGTAATTGCCCCCTTCAATCTATCTTGGTCAGTGGTTTGTTAGGTGGTCTAAAGGGGGTTGGGCCTAATTTCATAGGGGGATGAGTGATGCTAGGTGTGGGAAGGATACCCAAATTCTTGGCTAGTTTATATAGAAGATTATGAGATGATCTAGGTAGAAGTGGGCGATATGGTTCCCTCACATCTTAGGGGAATGAAATGTTTGATGATGGGGCGGTAATAGGTTGGAATGTGTATGCTAATGAAGTTGAGGGTTCAGTTTTTTTTTGGTATGGGAACCCCAAATGATGGTAGGAAGTGGTTCTATCTAGGTTGGATTATGAGGCAAATTCTAAACTTTGCACTAACTGAGAAAAGGGATTATAAATGGGATTTTTTCCTTGATCTATTGTTTCAAATGTCAAGCCCTTAGATGAAGAAGAGGGGATGGTTCCTTCATCTCTAATTGAGCTAAAAGGTTCTAAAATAATGGTTGCTTATGGGGTGATTAAGGGAGGGGATGCTTGTTTGATCAAGGATGTAGCTATGGTCCCGATTCCTTCCTTTGCTATGGTCTCCAAAGGAGAAGATAGGATTTCTAAAATTTCACTTGGTAGGGTAGAGGAAGGGGTGGTTAGATCAATAACTGATTCTATGAAAAGAGAGGTGAGCATGGATATGGTTTGATCAAGCAGAATTGTGGGGGATATAGATCCTTCTACTTGGTTTTTCAAAGGGGTAAGAGGTGAATTTGTTTCTTCCATAGGTGAGGTTGGTGAAGAGAAAATGGGAATAACATCCTCCATGGGCTCATTTATGATGATGTTGATTGTGTGTGCCTCATGAGATGATAATGGTTCAAATTGATTATCATGGGTTTGGGTAGGTGGAGTATAGTTAGGGAATGGTTTACAAAAAATATCGAGAGAATGGTTGGGGGGTGTGTTAGGGTTGTCAAACATCAATTCACCATTGTCAATCAAGTTCTGGACAAAACTTTTAAAAGTGTTACACCATTTTATGTCATGTCCAATGACCTGATGGAAAGCACAATGGTCATTTTCATTGTGCCACCTAGGCATAAGGAGAGAGGGGTCAAATTGTTGAGGTGGCTTGATTGGTGGGAGTTAAATAACATTAGATTCTAGTAATTTATCCAACACAGAGGCATAATATTCCCCTATAGGGGTGAATATTTAAGGGATAACCCAAATTTGATTTTAGTTCAATGGGTAAGAAGGATTGGAAGGTGTGTTTTGACATGGTTGGTTAACTAATGGAGGTGGAGTAGTTTTTAATATAACCACATTTGCAAATGTTTTAGCTTTAGAATTGGGTTGGTTAGTTTTTTTGGAGGAATAGGGGTCATTAGATTTAAAAGTGGAAATTTTATTCTGTAATTTTAATTTACCCTCATCTATGGCTTAGTTCTTGAGTTTGCATTCCATTGTGAACACTTCGTCAAAGGTTCTAAATGTTTGCACCTGAAGGGTGGGAGATGTATTTTACGCATCCCCAAGAGAAAAGTTCAATGAGTTTTATTTGGGTTAGTCAAAAGAATAATTAATTAATGAGGCCTCATCATCATGTAACAAATTCAACAATTGATTCATCATCAAACTACCTAATAGAATAGAGGTCAGTTATGGAGACGTTCTTAGATATATTGATAGAAAAAATATTCTAAGAAAATTTTGGTGGGTTGGAAAAATGATAAGATAGAATGTCCATTGTACCAATCTAAGGTGGGCCTTGATAAAGACATAGGGAAGGTTCAGATAAGGAGGGCATCATCATAGGTAATCAAATAACAAGAATGGTAAAATGCCCTCAAATGTTGTCGAGGATCCTCTTTCCCCTGAAACTTAGAGAATTTAATAAGCTCCCATTGAGGAGGATAAACATGAATCAGGATAGAAGGGTTGATAGGTTTGTTGCATATTTGGTCATAGGATAAAAGATTATGGGATCCAAAGATAGATGATTCAATTTAGATCATCTTATCTACAATTATCTTGATCTGGTCAGGTTGGGGTTGGATAGCTGTAGAATTCAGTGGAAATCTTTGTTGAGGTTGTGTTGTAGCTATGAATTGGTATGTGGTAGGAGGTATAGAAGTGGGAACATATTGGTATGTGGTAATTTTAGGTTGGGATAGTGTCCCCACAATATTAATAGGCATTAAGGGTTGGGTGGAAGGTGTAATATATCCCAACAGGTTGGGGATATACTAATAAGAGGCTATAGGGGCTTGTAAATGAACTAATAATGGTTGGTTTAGGGGTACAATTATGTTGGTAATGCTAAACTATTTGTGGGTTGTTGAGGGATAGTGATCTTAATGCTAATAGGGGGAAGTATTTGTGGTATGGAGAGTAGCAAGTTTTGAAAGGGGGTTGAGGTTGGTATATTGGTTAAGCTAAAGGGAATGGTAGAAAAGGGTGTGGAAGATACCACATTAGCAAAAAGGGTAGAAGTGATAAGGGGTAAGGTTGAGCTAACATTAGAGGTATTGGTTGGGGTAATAGGTGTTTGGGTGGTGGTGGTAGATAGACCAATGGTAGAAGATGAAGTTTGACTAACAAAAGGGTGGGATGATGCAACACCAACCATGAGGTGGTGTGGCATACCATAGGGTGGATCCATGGGAGGAATTGAAGCCATCGAAGTATGGTAGGCTAAGTTATTAAGATAGTGTTGTAAATTAACTAATTTTTTATCCAAAAAGGTGGAAAATTTTGAATCACCTTCAAGGATTATTGAAGGCACCATAGGTGGGGAAGAATGGTGTGGTGAAGCATGGGGAGATCTATCAACGTCTAAGGTATAATCCATGGATGAGGATGAAAAAGAAAATGGTGGTGGGTTATTTTGGTTTTTCACTTATTATCTGGTTAAGATCATATGGGAAATTTAAAAATAGATAATGAACCTCTCACCTCACACAATGAGCAAACAAATAAAAACTCAAAGCAAACAAAGCACACATTAAAAGTGTAATTAATCTTAGGATTTATTTTAAATCTCTGTTAGTGTATGCCTTAAAGAGTGTGAAAGGGGAAATTGGCTTGTAAATTAGGTAATAGAAAAGCCATTTAAGGATGGTTTTGATTTGAATTTTAGTATTTAAATAATCTACACTAGACTGGGTACATGGCCTAGTACTGGGGGCTTGCTCCCCTCACTTCATCCCATAGCCAGTGTGAGTGCTTAGCCAATATATTTTATTTGTCTAGAGTTTATACTCTATTAGAGAATGGAGTGGGTACTTCCCTTCATGATGAAATCTAAGTGGGATCATCAGGTAGGATAAGGTGATCTAAATGGTGATGAAATTCCAATGGGCATTGTCTCAAATAAGTTTTGATGTTTAATTTATATGTGTGGTTTGGTAGTGTAACATATGTGTGCTATGATTAATTCATAATGTATTTAACTAATCTAGGTGAGATAATCATTAAGTAGGAAATAAAATAAAAGTTTGATTTATTTTCATGCAAACACGGAATAGCTAAAATGCACTTAAATTCAAGATGTAAAATGCAACCTATTCTTAGGATGAAAACTTTTTCCTTTTTTTAAAAAATTTTTAGAAAAGGAGAAAAGAAAGAATTTATTTATTTTTTAGAATTTAGAAATAATATAAATGCAAGAGCATTTAACTTTCACTAAATACAACTATATGCCTAAAAAACTATGAACCCATAAGGGCTCCCATTGAGCGTGCCAAAATCTTTCTCTCTATTTTTTGCTTTTTTCTATGTGTGAAAAGAAGAAACTAGTTATGAAGGGTGTGGAAGAATACTTGTTAAAGTGCATGCATTGGATCCAAGTGATTATGGAGAGATCCTCTTTGGCTTAAGAGGATGATCTTCAAATAATAAAATACTAAAAGAGACTTGTTTTTTAGACAAGTAGATGGGTGGATTGCCTAGCATGAGCTAGATCCTAGAAGCGAAAGCTTTCTAGGAGGATTTCAATCCACCTACTTTTAAAAATTAAGTTGAAATAATGAAATAAAAATATTTTGAATAAAATAAATAAATTATTGATATTAAAAATATCAAATAACTAAATTTTATACAATAAAGTTAAATTCTTTGCTAAATTAACCAAAAAGAAGCAACTAGTTTGCTTATACTAATGCTAAAAATTGGTTAAAACAAGTTTATGGTTTTGAGTTTGTAAATGGTTTGGTTTGTCTTGTGACAAGGGATAAAAATTTTGTTAAGGTTGGTAAATTTTCAAATTGGTAGAGATAAATGGTGGTTAAGAAAGATAAAGGGGTAAATGGTCCAGAAAACAAAGAAGCAAATGGTGGTTAAGTAGGCAAGGTTATGGTTATAGTTCAAGATAGTCAAAAGAAGGTAAAGGGTAAAGATGGTAAGGGGATAAAGGAAAATGGATAAATGGGTAAAAGGGTAAGAAATAAAGAAGGAAAAATGGATAAATGGATAAGTGGTGAAGAGGTAAATGGGTGAAGGCGATAAGAAATAAAGGATGTAAAAATGGGATAAAGGGATAAATGGTAAAGAGGTAAATGGGTAAATGGAATAAAGAGAAAGAAGAGGTTAAGGGAAAAGAGGAAAAGGGGTGAAAGGAAAATAATAGGGATAAGGGGTTATGGTTTGGAGATCAAGAAAGAAGAGGCCAAAGGGGGATAAGGATAAAGAAATTGAAATTGCAAAATAATACATATTACCTTGATGTTTGTTGAAGATGGATTGAGGGTGGCTTGTTGAAGATTTTGGCAGAGTTTCATTGATTGAGATATTCTTTCCAAGATGATGATGATCTCCTTCAAGTGGATAACCTCCTTAAAAACTTACAACAAAATGTTAATAATAAAAAAATACTAATTTACAACTTTCCAACTTAACCCCAGGTGAAGGAGAGGGGGGTGGGGGGGTTATTTATAGCATATTTTGTGAAGAGTCATGCCAAAAGAGGAATGTTATAAATATGGTGCTATTTTATATGTGGTAGATGAATTATTAAAAATGAGGTGGGTGGGGATTACCATTTGGGTTGGTGAGTGACCCATTTGGGTTAAGAAGTCAAAAATGGGTGCCCTTTATCTTTTGCAAGGTAGGTATCTTATTTTGAAGGTTAATTTCATGTGTGAAGGTAAAATACATATTTAATAATGGTAATTTGACTGTAAATTATCTATATTTAAAAGGTGGGCCCTTGTGATGCTTAAATGAGGTCATCAAACACCTTGGAAAAGGGTCCCAAGTGGGGTATGATGTCCCACATCAAGCTACCTCACTTCTGAGTCATATCACTTACCATATCACCTCCCAAATCACTTTCCATGTCACATGCCAAGTCACTTTTCATTTCACATGCCATGTCACTTGCCATGTCATCATGGATAGTGATAGTGGGTCCCACAATAAATAGTGATAGTGAATAGTACTTTTGAATAGTAGTTTCAAATAGTATTATGTGAATAGGAGAATAGTGATTTGGTTAGGTTAAGAGGGGTTTTTTATGGGTTAATAAGGTTTATGGGATCTTTAGGGGGGTCCTGAGGTATTTAATCATCAAAAACTATAAGTGTGTAATTTTCTAGTGTCCACAACAAGACCCTTGAAATGGAATAATTTTGCATCAACTATCGAACTACTAAGCTAAAACTTAGCATTAGTATACCTTGGGGATATTTTGTATCCTTTTAGGAGAGGTTAGGAATATTTACATCCTACCTAAATTGGTATGCTAAACAACCCATAAACATATTGGTGTTAGAAAGAGGGCATGATATTTAATACTTCTAAGATATATGATTAGTTTTTTATTTTAAACTAAGGTTTTTAGTTTGAGCATTTGTAAAACATTGCCTACATTGAGAAATTTCAAGATTAAAAGATGGAAAATAAAAATAATATCACTAGTTCAAAGTCCATTGAGGGTGAATTTGAATTTTTATACCTCACCGAGCATAGAAAGACTAAATTTGATAAAGGAAAACCTAAAACTAAAAATACTCATTTAACTAATAGTTATCCTAAGGTTATAGTTTACTTTTTCAATCATTTTAATAACCCTATAAATCCACCAATGGATATTATTTGTCTTGGTGGAGGTAATTTTCCTATGAACATTCCATGGGTTACCCTTGATTTTCCAAAGAATCCTAAAAAGTTTTGTCCAAAATATATGCATGTTGGGTTTAGTAATACTGAAGAGCACATTCAAGCTTTCAAAAAAATTATCATAATAAATTATATCCAACATGAGGATGTGGCTTGACACATATTCCCTTATTCCTTAGATGAATTTGCCTATGATTGGTATCTTGGCTTGATAGATGGATCTATCACTTCTTGGAATCATCTATTAACTCTATTAGTTAATCACTTTAGGGTACCTATTGATCTTAACATCTTGTATAATCACATTACTTCTGATCATAGAGAACCAAATGAATTAATGAGTATGTTTAAAACCCATTTCCATAAGTTGTATATGAGAATAAAATATTCTTATACCCAAATGGAGGTGGCTACTATTCAAACTTATCAAATATCATTAGAACCAATGAAATCCATGTTCCTTAGAAGAACCCAAGCTACTCTTGCACCTTTGTCATTATCCTACAATGAAACAATAAATATCAAGCAAAAAATTATGACATAAGGATATGGTGCTATTCCACTAGCATATTTAAGACAATCAGGATCATACAACCAAATTCTAATGGTTAATCAATAACTTATGCATAACACACCAATGATGAACCAGATCCTAAGATCTTTGTATCCATATCAAAACATGACTTACAATCCAATTCCCTTTCATAAAATGCTTGAGAATCAAGTTGTCCCTTCAAATCAAATGTTGTCTTAACTAGGTAATAAATAACTTCTTCATATGACTTAAAATAACCCTGCTATTACACCCAACATGACTAGTAATCCCATTCCAAATCATAATCAATAAGTGGTCCCATCATTTTTAAATAATCAAACACCTCCCAATACAGATCATAATCCAACAACACATCTTATACATTCATTTATAAACCCTTTAGCTCTTGTAACTATAAAAAATTAGTAAAACAGTACATGAAATAATTAGAACACTAATGTAAATCCTAAATTAGTAAAATTATAACAATTGGTTAGAAGATTAACTAATGATGTAGTTGACTTGAGAAGACATGTACCTTAGAATTAGATCATAAATAACTCTCCCCAAAATAAAAATAAAAATCAATTTCCATAGGACCAATCTCCAATGGAATGCCAAGACTAATAGTGGGGGTGTATCTAATCCTCTTGACAAGGTAAATCAGACCAATAACAATGCTATAAATTCTATAAATTTAGCTGATTTAATCTTACCTATTTGGTTTAGATTGCATAAAATAACAAATCATGTTGAAAATAATTATGTTGATTTCATGTCCATTTCAAACATATTTTATAAATCAATGGAAATTTTTGAAATAGTATTTACACCTGAAACTAACCAAGATCAAGCTAGAACAAATCCAAGTATAACATGATTTTTAGAGACTTATGAATTCTAAGGTGATAGTGAAAATAAACTAGAATATAACTTAGATTAAGTTCAAGCTTTTAAAAAATTTCAAAGAGGAAAAAAATTACAAGATGAGGATCAAATTACAAACACCTTTGACAACTTTTACTCCTCCAAATAACACTCAACTTCCACTTGATGAAAATTTAAATAACAATCCATGTCCTCCAAAAGGGCCTAACACATATTTACAATAAAAAAGAAGTTACTTATTTATAAACTGATAAGACAATAATACAAAAAAAACTTGGATAAAACATTATATAAAACTAAAGCTAACATATCCATGTTTGAATTGATGAAAATGACTAATCAAAAAGAATTGTTGTTAAAAGCTTTTTCTCCCAAAAGGAAAATAAATCAATAAAGTAGTAAATGCACATGTTGTAGTTTACAAAGATAATACTGAAACTCATCCTTTTATTTTAATAATTTATATTTTTGATAAAAACTTACATAATTATTTGGTAGATTCAGATATTTTAGGCAATGTGATGACATTTTTAGTTTATCAAGATCTAGGATTGACTCCTACCAAGTCAAATAGGAAAGTGGTGCATCTAGACAAATCATAAGTAAAAGTGGTTAGATAGTTGAATCATATTCACATGAAATTAGCTTTAGATCCAAAGGTATAATATTTCATTGACATTCAAGTGATTAATATACTTCATGTTTATGTCATGCTCTTGAGTATAGATTGATCTACGACATTGAACAAAAATATGAAAATTATTTTTTGCATATGTGGTTCCCATGGTGTGGTATGCCAAGTCAGATTAACATCAAGAGAGAACCAAAAATGAAACATTTGACCACTAAATACAAAAAGGCAAACGATATCCTACATGAAGAATATGATCTTGGTGTTTATATTATTGCAAACATAAGTGAATAAGTATTATTCACTGGTGTTTTTTCACTTGTTAATCAAGAGTGATAAAATAAAATTTAAATGATATTGATTATGATAATATAATAGATCATATAGATGAAGTAATTATTAAAAACTTGAATGTTAACATTTTTCTCATGCAATAAAAATTAGAAGTTCCAACTGCCTAACTGATAGATGAGATTGAGGTCTTACAAACACTTGGCGAAGAATATTTAATCCATGTAAGTGAGATAGTATTGTCACCTATTAGTTTCCCTAATTATGGACATTCACATCATCTTGAACATCAAGAGAATTAATGCAGTCCCCTATGCCTTGAAACACTGAAGACAATAGAGACTTAGATAATGAGTAGTCCAAAACAAGATAATCTAAGTGAAGATGAAGACTTAACAAAGATCAAGGTTGGAAAGACCTCTATATTGAACAAAATTACTCATACTTTAACTACTAAAGAAAAAATAAAAAGGGAATTATCAAGTGAAGAACAAGATGTTTTCCTTGTTCATGTCAAGAGTAGAAGTAATGACATTAATATTACTACAAAATTCATATCTCAAAGACATCAATAAATACTGGACAATCAATTGTGGATATTAAAATTTGATATTTATAAATCCAAACAAGGTTGTGGTGTTAGAATTAAACTTG
This sequence comes from Torreya grandis, assembly GCA_037957365.1. Classification (NCBI taxonomy): domain Eukaryota; kingdom Viridiplantae; phylum Streptophyta; class Pinopsida; order Cupressales; family Taxaceae; genus Torreya; species Torreya grandis. Next base: position 2,264,046 of record JARHVA010001167.1, on the reverse strand, counting down.
TCAATCCAAAGGGGAAGCCTTATTTAAATACATTCAGATTGTAGTTCTCTTGTACTAGTAACATTGTTAAATATGAAGCATTGATTCATGAACTTCAGTTTATTCTCTAGAAGAAGGTCAAATACCTAAAAGTATTAGGTTATTTAGAGATTGTGTTTAAGCAAGTTATAATTCACTTTGCCTGTAATGATAAACACATGTCAAAATACCACAATAGAGTATAAAATTTATTATAATATTTGGATGCCTTTAACATACAAATAATACTTTGTATAAGGAATAACACAATAGATGCTTTAACAATAGCTACAAGTACTTTAGATATAATTGTTGATTCATGCTTGAAGAGATTCTTAGTAGAGTTGATTTCCATTCCTTTTGTTCCAATTAATATCATAAATTTATAGTTGTAATGATATATTATTGACTTTATCACTAACACATATGAGTTTTAATCTCAAATCATTGATGAAACTGATAGATATGACATTAAGTTAGATAAAGAAGGTATCTTGAACTTGAAAACAAACAATATTCCAAAAGGTATAGTCTCTTTAGAAATATTGTTTGACATGGATTATCAATGTGAAAGAGAAAAGGTAACCCCTTTCAAAGGTATGATACATTAACCATGTAATATTGAGTATAGAAATGATTCAAAGAAAATAATTTTAGGCACAACTTATACTAAAATGGAGAAGAATTAACTTACACAAGCCTTGAAGGAAAAAAAGGATGGGATAGCTTGGAGTTATGAAAACTTGAATGTATCTAACACTTCAATCCTTACTCATACCATTCCTTTTAAGCTAGGAGTTAAGCTAATTTTCAAATACACGGGCCTATGAATCCTTTTTCATAACATTTAATCTTCAAGGAAGTACAAAAGTTATTATCAACTAGGATTATCTTCCCTATTAAACACTCTACATGGGTGCCTAACATTGTTCTCATGAATAAAAAGAGTTGAGAGATATACTTCTGTGTAAATTTTATTAATCTAAATAAAAACTCAGAGAAATATAATTACCCATTGCCATCATTAGATTAGGTGTTAAAAATTGTGAATGTTTCATAGATGATGTATTTTCTAGATGGATATTTTGGTTACAATCAAGCCTTGTGAATCATGAGGATAAAATAAAAATAGATTTCACCATAAAATAGGAGAAATTTGCATATAATAAAATTCCATTTGGTCTAATCAATGTTGGTGCTACATTTCAGCATGTTATGGACATTGCATTTAAGGACTTGATTGGTAAATCTATTATGATTTATATGGATGATCTAAATTTCTTTTCAAAGAACTGAAGTGATCATGTGAAAGACCTGAAAATGGTTTTACAAAGGTGGAGAGAGAATATTATCTCTTTGAACCCAAATAAATGTATATTTGTATTTACTAAATACAAATTATTAGGTCATGTTATTTCTGAAATAATTATTTCTATAGATCCAAATTGGGTAGAGATAATTCTAAAAATTCTCTTACCTAACAGTAAAAAAGTGTTGAAGTCATTATTTGGTAAGATTAATTTATATGCAAATCCATATTAGGTTTTACTAAGATAGTTACACCATTGAATAACATGTTGAACAAAGATGTTGATATTTAATGGAATAGTGAAATACAAGCTATATTTCCTAAAATCAACAAATCCATTATGACATCCTTAGTGCAAATTATTCTAGATTATACATAACTCTTTTATATTTACTTTTTTGCCTCAAAACATTAAAATGAAACCATTCTAACACAAAAAAATAATTTAAAGATGATATATCAATGTCTTTTATGATTTCCCTACGTATAAATGTAGAACTCAAGTATTCTACCATTGATAAATAAGCATTTGCTTTAACTAAAATAGTCAATAGTTTAGACATTATATTTTACATAGAAAAGTGTTTGCCATTGTACTTGATCCTAATGTCAAATCAATGTTAATGTTAAATGTGATGGGTGAATATAGAGGTAAGTGGATGACTATTTTATAATAATTTGATTTATAAATCCAACCAATGAAGATAGTAAGAGGTCAAGTATTGAGTAAACTAATGGTTGAAGTTAATTCTCAAATTATATGTCAAAAGTACATAATGCAGTCCATCACCAATGATGAGTGGTATTAAGACATAGACTATTAATTATTGAATAATAATTATCCTTAGTACTTGAATTCTACTCAAAGAAAAGCATTACATTTAAAAAGCAACAATTTCATGATAAAATCAGGGGTTTTATATAAAAAGAGTCATGAAGGGGTTTACTTAAGATGTATAAATAAATATTAATTAGCTAGAGTAATTAAAGAGTTTCATGAAAAGTATGGAAGTGGCCATGGTTCATGGAATGCTACAACTCATCAAATCCTTCAGGTAGGTTACTATTAGCCACACATTTTGAATGATGCTCATGCACATGTAAGAAGTTATCATTAATGTCAAGTTGTAACATATAGATAATGTCTCCCTATTATACCTTTTCAACCTATTATTGAAGTTAAACCTTTTTCAAATTGGGCATTAAATTTTTTGGATCTATCAATTCCAATTCATTAGCTGGACACAATTTTATCTTGACAGTAATTGACTATTGTACTCACTAGACTAAATATTAAGCTTTCAAGAATTACACAACTAAAGTGGTAATTAACTTCCTTGAAGAGCATATCATCACTAGTTTTGGAATGGAATTTAAATTGGTATGTGATAATGGTCTTGTATTATCTTATTTACAATTCATAGAATGGGCATACGTTAACATGTTAATCTTCAATTACTCTTATAATTATTATTCACAAGGTAATGGTGTGGTTGAATATAAAAATAAGTGTTTACTTATTGTGATTAATAAAATTAAGGACAATAATCCTAGAAATTGGCATAACATGTTTAAATTTACACTTTGGGTTGATATAATTAGGGTCAAGTCATCCATAGGCACTTCTCCATACCATTTGGTATATGGTCAAGAACTAGTCTTCCTTATGCATTTAAAAATATCTACTTTACAATTCATGAAAATTTACCTTGAAAATTATGACAAAATTGAAACTAAACTCTTGAACCTCATACAATTAGAAAAAACAAGAGATACAACCTTATTGCACTTTATAAAACATAATGGAATTATCAAAATATGGTTTAACAAGAGAGCTAAAATAAAATATCTTAGAATTTTTGATCTTGTCTTATTATGAGATAAATCTCAAGAGAAAAAAGGGATAAAATAATAAATCTGATGCCCTTTAGTTAGGTCTATTCCAAATTTCTAAAATTTTAGGTGAAAATTATTTTAGACTAAAGAGTTTGAATGGTGATAATATCCCACTACCTATTAATGGGTAATTACTCAAGCATTATTTACAAGCATAACCTAGCCTATTGTAGCCTTACACATAATTTTCTACCTTTTTTTTTTTTCTATTTTTTCTATTTATGTTTTTTGTACATAGTTGGTTTTTGGTATGTCCTCAACCTTTGCCTTAATTTTTAGTCTTGTTTAGTTCTAAGTCAGGTGGTACATGTATATCATGGAAGAAAAAAAGGTGTGTTTGTAAGAAACCTCAATAATATTTTGTTGTTTAACTATTCTGCCTATTTTTTTATGTTAGATTCTATTTATGAATTTAGTTTCAAAGACTTGGACTGTTGTATGCATTGAATCTATTAATGTTTTGATGATTTAGGGTTTTGTTTTGTTTTGTTATTATTATTTTTATTTTATTTTAAGATATTCTATTAAAACCTTACACAAAACACACTTAAATTTATTTTTATGTTTGCTTGGATGAAACTATTGTAGCCAAGATCTAGAGTGAAAAATCTATAATCTTACCCTTCATTTTCCATGATGGTTCCCAACTCAGAATTGAGATTCTAGAAAAGAAAAGAAAATAAAGGAAAATAAAATATATTATCTAAAATAGTCAATTTTCTAGGTGATTCAAATAACCTATACTAGGGCTATGGATGAATATGTAGCAGTAGACAAAGTCTTTGAGTAAGATCAGAGATAGCTCCATCGAGACTATAAATTCCTAGATGGAAGTTAAACAATGTCCAAGTATTCATCCTAAGGTAAAATTCACTAGTTTGATGGTATCAATTATAATAAATAGTCCTTGCAAATTCTATAAAGGAATGAAAACATTTACATACACTAGTCAATGTGAATATCTAATTTTATTCTATAACCATTTATTTATTGTTCTTTCAAGAGTTTTTCTGGGTGTTATGTATTGTTTAAGTCAAATATTCTAGGTTCATAAACATGTTTTTATGTTTTGAAATACTTAGGAGTATTTCCTAGTAGAGTCTCCATTTGTTGTTTTTTGAAACACACCCTAATTTCACCTTGATAAATTAGGGAACCTCTTATTTTTTACTTTAGAGCCTAAGTTTTCTAAATTAATCTAGTTTTCTCCTTATGTATGTTTTATTTGTTGATCTGATTTAAAAAAGGGATCCTTGATAAGTTAAATATATGATAAGGCATTGACTTTACTCTTTGAACATACTCTAAATTTAAAATGTATTTTGTAGGCACTTGGTCTAAATAATTTGAAAGTGAGGCTTTATTGAGGCAATTATTTGAGTTTGCATAAATAATGAGTCTTGATTCATTTTGACCAATGTTATGAAATGTATTTAAATATTTCATTTTGAAATCTATTTCAGCTTACATTTAGACAAATTACCTAATTGTTTCAAGGTTTTCATGATCTCTTTTCTAGTAATCTAGTCCTTATTTACCCCTTTGATAAATATAATGGCTGAGTATTGTTATGGTTTTGATTTGAGTCTTAGTTGCTTATAAATAATGAGTTGGTTTTAGCTTCAAGTGAAGACAAAGGATTATTTTCCTATATAGGTTTATTTCCTTTTGTCTTTCTTTTGTTTTGCCTTAGTCTCTTTTGCTCAAAATTTTGAATTTGAAAACAAACAACTATATTTTTTTCTTGACTAAATAATCACCTAGTTTCCCCTCGAGTCCCTAGATAAGCGAGGAGTGGACACTTGTTGTTCACTAACTTTCTTAGGTCTTTATTTTTCATTAGTAATTTTATTATATCTTTGGGTAAGTAATATCATGCCACATATAACAATCATATGTCTTCGCTTCCTTAGGACCTTTTGAGTTTCTTTGACTAGCCATATACCTCCTGAACAATTGATATTTGGACAAGTGTCATGATCATGGTTACTCGCTTCTCTTTGGCTTCTAGATATGTGAGCATGGTGCTCAAATATCCTAGATGCATAAGATAATGGAATGTGATGTGATCCCATTTATCTAGGGCCTTAAGGTTTTCCATATAATTTTTAATGATAGTTAACTACTGAGTGCCTAGAATATTGTAAAGTGGCATGATCATAGCTATCTAGGCCCTCAGGGTGGTTCATATCCTTGTGAGTTTACCATTAAGCCCCAAGTAAATGAGATCTAGGTTCATTTCAATATCTTGTTTCACCAAGATATTACTAGTCATTAGTTGAAATATATATCCAATTAGACCATGAGTGAGTGAATGGATGTTATGTGGCATTGATTTCCAATTGGATAGTGTGTTGGTGTCCATGTCAACATTTCATTTGCTTAAAATTGATGGCCATCTAGCCCATCAAGACAATCATAGACTTGGAATGTTTTATGTTTAGACCTTAATTATTAAATATGCTAAAGTATTTGGATAAATGATTTTAACTTAAAATTTAAATGGATCAAAAATCCTAAATTGACGGTATTAAACTATGATTTTTGACATAAAAGGGCTTAATCATTTATCTAATGGGCTAGATTAATTGTGTTCTTGGATAAAATCCCCTTCTATATTATTATTTTTTAGATATTTTTTTTCAATATTTTATACCTTAGTCAATTTTTCTAAAATTCAAGATCAAATGACTAGTCTGCTCATTTAAAGTTCAATGACTATTTTTTTGAAATCTAATTGTTAGTCACTTAATTTAAATATTAATGGTTATTTTCTATCTACAAGTCCAAATTCAACCAAAAACCACCACTTATCAACATCTCAGATCTCCATGCTTTGGAACACTTTGGACATAGAGCCAATCCTTCAACTCTCTAGGTGCCTGGGATCATGCCATGTAGCATGATCTCTCTTCTTTATTTCCTCAAGATAATTGAGACATAATTAGTAGGTAATGGACCTTTCAGTTAAATGGCATGATTCCACATGGCATCATACCACTTCTCTATGCCTTTGGACCAAACAAGAGCAGTATGATGAGGCTAAGATCAAGCAAGTCCCTGAGATGATGCCATGTGGCATAATCTTAGGATTCTAGGACAATCAGAGCATGGAATATAAAATGAGTACCTAAAAATCTCTGGGTGAGAAAAATATCACCACTTATCAAGATCTCACTACATCAAAGTCTAAAGAAAATTCAAGGTTCAATAAACTATGAAGGATGAATCCCTGTATATCAAAGACATGTTGGATTTTATTAAAATAGTGAGAATTGGAAACATGGAATAAGGTTTTCAAAGAAGATACATGGACCTCCATGAAAATATTTAAAGATGAAAAATGACACCCATTTTGCTAGTTTTACCAATCAAAATCTAGGAATTGAAATGTGAGTCCAATAAAATTTTGTGTAGTCATTAAAAACCTCCTTATCTAGTGTAAAAATGATCATTAAAGTAGATTCCAAAGTAGGCAAGATAGTGGATTTTGTCAAAAATACCAAATAATCAAGAGTATATAAGCAAGTGTCACAAAAGACAAAATATCCTTAACTAAACATGATCACCATGGTGAAGTGTTTGTTCAAATAGAAGTATTCATATCTCAAAGGTAAATTTTGCCCAAACATTTAATACATTTGTAACTAATCAAAAGAGTTATGAATTATTCATTGGACCTATGTGGCATGAAATGATGCATAAGTCCAATACTATCATGTCACTAATATTTAATAGAAAAGGATATACTCAAAATAGATGTTATTACTTTGAAGATAAGCACACAATGATTTGGTGCCTTAGTTTAGACATTTGATTTAATGATTGTAACCACCTAGTTGATGGGTGAGATTTTTGAAAGTCTATATAAATCCAACAATAAGTCATAATAAAGGGTTAGTTGATTAGTGTTATATAAATATATTAGAGGTCTAGATACTTTTGTTTTTCAATTTCCTTTTTTCTTAAGTTAGTTTTTCTTATGAGAAATGTTGTTGTGAATCATTTTTCATAATTCCCCTAATTTTTTTGGATTAAAAAACTATTTTTCAATAAATATCCAATAAATTGAAAGAAATTGAAGACTGTTGTTTAATATTTTTGTATGTATATAGTTATTTTTTACATATTTATTCATAGCTAAATACCTCAAACTCTTGCATCATCTATGTTTATGGTTGTGTGCATACTTGCTAGGCAACATATTGGTTCCATGAATTTTATCTCAAATAAATGAATCAAAATTATTTTAACTACAAAACAAGGTTACATATTTCTATTTAGTTTCATATTTTTATCTTTATTATACATCTGTTAGAGTAGGTAGAATAGATCTGAAGTTACACTCCATGTTTACAAGCTTTATCTTGATTTCATATCTTGTCATTATTTCTAATGCATTTTTTGAATCCATATATGCAATGAATAATTACTAAATTAGTTACATCTTAGTGATAAATCAATTTTTGATAATTGTATAACTAATCTAGAGAATCATACTTATCATTTATCTAAGTTCATTCTAAGCAAGCCTCTTGAGATGGAACAATTTTTCATCAGGTACTAACTACCCTACAAGCCAATACCTAGAAATAGTAGACCTTAGGGAGATTTTGTTTCCTTTCAGTAGAGATTTGATGGATTTCCACCTTACCTAACTTGATGTGATAAATAACCCATCAAAAAAATAATCCTTATGTGATGAATTTAGAATTATTATTGGAATTATCTTTAAAATATGGAAGGAAAAACAAATTCCTCAAGGATAAGCCCTCATTTTCATCATACACTTTTAAATTGGATGTAATTTAGTTTTAATATAAATAAATATGATCCATTATGTCGGTCAAAATCATTGTAATTTAAAATAAATTTAAAGAGAACACATAGAAATAAAAATTTAAATATGTCCTTATTAATTTAGTTTTTTATCAAGCAATCTCTTGTTGATTAATAATATCTATGGTATATTTTGTTGATTTGAATTTTATGACTAGAAAATCCTACAAAAATAAACTTACATAGTGTTATGTTAATAAAAAATGATTTAGAATGGACCATCAATATTTTATAATTTCACCATCAACATAAAACCAACAATATTTCATTACATATGAATGGCTATCATAAAATGTGGTATCTCATGCCTCATCATTTCTCATATGAGTTTGGAAGGGAAGTTATTTTATAGGAAGAGGATGCCCTAAAAATACAACTAGGTGGCCAACAATCCATCAATTCAAGTGGTTGGGTAAAACCCATGTGGTCAAAATACCATGTGGAGGTCAATGGACAATGTATCCCATGTGCACCCAATTTTGTAATTTTTACAAGTTCAATTTTCACATCTCAAAAATTCTTATTTATAAAATAAAAAATATGCTAACATACTTAGTACACAAGTAAATTCAATAATATGGTGTCATAATTCAATACATCAACACCCATCTTAAGTGAAAATTAGGGAGTGCATAAAAAAATTAGGCTAAACCTATGAAACATGTCTTTAAATATCAAGGAAACGTTAGGTAATCATGTATAATATGCATTAAATTTCCTTTAAAAATTAAAATACACTACAAATATCACACTTAAGTAGTACATCACCCTCCCCTTTAATGTTGTATTGGATAGAGTGGATGAAAAATATTGAAAAGGACAATAGAAGGCTATCAAGGATGGCATAAAAATATGATATGTGCCACAAAGATATCCATGTTGTTTTTGGAAAAAATATTACATGGATCCCAAAAAAAAACTAAAATGGATGAAAGTATACTGGGGATACCATATTTTGATCTACACTCAATTAGATACGATTTATATATTAAAGTATCCATCATGAAGATGAGAGTTTATATAATAAGGGAGCACAAAGAATCATTATTATTGTTCAAGTGTGAAGTGGGTTAAAAATAATATACGAAAATTGTTTATACAAACCACACAATGAATATTGTTATTGTAACCATAACTTGTTCGATATGCATCCAAGTTGAATGTATATGGTAGATGAATATGGTTGCATGTGATTAGGTTCCATGCATACAACTAGTACATGTAATGAAGCAAAAAAATAATCCTTTGAATAATACTCAAATATCTCATGCTTGATTAAGTCTAAAGGGATCATAAATGAACTCATAGGAATTTAATACATGAATGAGTATTTTTGATGTTCTGAATAACTCACAAGATGATCATGTTTTTAGGAGACAATAATAGGATCATAATTCTCATACTTAAATGTTTCATAAAAAATATTAGGTATATAATGTCGATTATGTTTGAATGTAGAACAAATTAAGACATCAAATAATCAAGTGCAATGGGGACATGTTTCTCAATATTATTATAAAGAGTGGAGAAAATAAATATGGTGTTGATATCATATGAAATGGTCCCTAAAAATAATCATATGCTTGATATCCAATGTCATGGAGAGTATTATATTGAAGTAAATATATACACCTATATTTTTTAGTTATTGGATATTTCTCTTGCATGTCTTATCGGTGTATCTTTCTCCTTGAGTGCACATATTAATGAGTGCACAAAGATTGGGATTGACCTAGCTCATGGTACTTCATGAGATATTGTCATATGATCACTTATTATACCTATTTACACTTATTAATTTTTCATTTTATCATTCTAACCTCCTATAATGCTATTTTCTTGAATTTTCAACTCTTCTACCTAATATCATGATTTTTCCCAACTAACTCACTCATGCCACACTAGCTCTACTATGGTACATATATATTATCTTATATTGGCCATGGCCAACATATTCATTTTTATTCTAGTGGTCCCTTCTCAGTTATATTGTCCCTAATTGATATAGTTTTGTGCCCTCTACACTAACTCAACCCTGATTGACATAGTAATATTTTATCTCTATTTTATTATCTTATATCCATGTAAATTATTAATAGGTAACTTTTATATATATATATATATATATATATATATATATATATATATATATATATAAGGATCATTTATGTCTTGTTTATAATAAATACAACACCATCATGCTCTGCTTGCACATGAAAACCTACCTTTAGTTTAAAAAGAGGAATTCAAGTATATGAGCTTATACTAATGGAGGTCTATGTTTTCAAAAGGTTTTTTGAAGTTAATGAGAATGAATTTTAACTATAGGGGTACACTTATTCTTTGGAAACCCAAACTAAGGATAATTATGTATTCTAAAGTATTTATTAATTATCCACATACAACATCTCTCATAAAGTGCCACTTTATCCAAGTGGGATATTGTTGCCAAAAATTCAACCCAAAGTAAGTATGCATGGCTCTTAACTCTTTCCTCTATTTGGTTTGTATGCATATACTAGAGTCATGTGTTTTTTGCTTCTCTCCATGATAATTTTAGCTTTTGTTATCATTTCATGATATCATATCCCTAGTTATCTACCTCTTGGTTACCACCAAATGGCATATATATATATATATATATATATATATATATATATATATATATATATATATATATATATATATAACCTATTTCATATCTTGTATTTATGTTTTATTTGTTTTTTAGTTCCTTCCATAGGCTTCCTAATTATATCCATACTCCACCCCTTTTAAAAACAACTATTGTTTATAGTCTCCATCCTTATTTTTGGCACAACTAATTATATGTATGTTGAATCTAGTATGGTCTTCCCCATTTTATTATATTATAGGATATATATGTTGTGAACCATATTTTCCTTACATACATTCTAGTGAACATGATATGAATATTATCCCACTTTTATATCATCTCATTTTTCACATTTTATTTTCTATTCCTAGTTTATTATCTCTCTAAATTTGTCAAACATACATTTTTTTCTAAATTTATCTTCCTTTATCATCACTAAATCTATCATTCCATTACTATAATGAAATTCATTAGTGACAAAGTGAAAGTTGACCAATAACTTGTCAATTTCCAAGGAGACTAATCACACACTAAAAAATATTTCAAAATCCTTATGCAAACCATGAAATACACTTATTAAGGCAATCCTTTTAATTATTTCAATATTTATATGATAAAAAAAATCATGTCAATCCTAACCCTAATTTTAACACAAGATTTAGGGATAAAAATCAACCCTATGAATATTATTGTTATGAGGGTGAAGCTAAATATTATCTTGAGTACATACATGAGATGAAAATATAACTTAAAGAACATCTTGAAAATTTAGGGGGGAAAATTGAATAATTCCATGCCCTCATGATGATGTAGACTCAATGGTCTACAGCTTCTATAAACTACCTTTATGGCTCTATTCTTGAACTTTATTCTCTTGGAGTTAAATTATCTTACTTAATCACTTGATTGAATGGATATTAATAAATACAAGCCTTAATTAATTTCATAATTTTATTTATCTTAAATAAATATCATCCTTTTAATGTTCCTTCATTCTTATAATCTCAACTCGTCAATGAACATTCTCTCATTGCCAAGTTTCATAGCATCATTCTCAAGTAGTTTCATAGGACTATGGCCTCATTCTAGATTTCAAACTCTTAGTATTATTTGCATGGGTTATATTATCTATTATTTGTCAATTTTAATATTTTATTAAATCTAAATCATATGACATCATCTTCAAATAATATCTCTTCACACAACTACACTTTCCTTCTTTAAGCCTTCTTTTCTTGTAATCGTATTTTCATGTAAAGCTTATTGGTTTGACCTGTATGGAAAGAATCAGAACAAACTAAAGATATTTATAAGTATTCATTACCCTAATTCTTTACATATATTTTTATGACTTCATTCACCATGCATACTGACTAACTTAATCCCTTTCTTTGTTATTAGGTCTCCTTTAGGCCTAAATAAAAACCTAGTGATAAAAACCATACCAAGTTGTATTGTATAGGTCTAATAATAGAAAAATTAATTAAAACATAACAAATAAAGTCATATTATAAATTTTTGTGAATTTTTTAGGGTGAAATCATTAGTTATTCTAATTTTGGTTTCAAAACCCTAGATGATGGTTATGTAAGCTTGTGCAAGGCTGAGAGGGGTATAAAAAGGCTAGAATGAATTTGTGAACTTTCAAAGACTTAAAATTATTTAATAAGGTATACCCAAACATTATAAACCTCGTACAATTAATTTCTCATTATTCATCATTATAATTTTTCAACATACCCAAACCATAGAATTATGTGTTACTTTACAAGACTATATTTCAAGGTTTTATGACCAATTTACACTTATAAGTAAAAATTGATTCTTTAAAGAGTAGGATACTTGGTTTGGGTCTTCCCTATCTATATACACTCTTTAAAAACATTTATAACTTTTTAACAACCATAACAAGCTCTCATCAAGTAATACAACAAGATTTTGATCTTGTTGTAGAATTGTGTATGGAGGTTTCTTCTGTTTAAACTCTCTAAAGATTTTATAAGTATATAGAAGGACTAATTTAGCATAAACACTTACTATTTGATGATTATATTCACTTTATAATCCTTAATCAATTAATCACTTCTCCATTTTATTATCACTCTTGATTGCATACTACAATAGAACATTCACTTAACTGTGTAAGAAGATTGCTTGATCTTTTTGCATTTCAAATTAATTCCTCAAATAATCACAAGATATACAAAATAAAACATACATTATGACATTAATCATTATCAATATTTATTGAAAATGCATGTTATAATTGTCAATATTTAAATGGGCTTCTCTATCAAGACTTTCCTTTCACATAATTTCTTAAACTTGAACTATGCACACATATCAGTAGAGGTCTAAACCAAGTCTTAAGCTCATAGACTAAATTTAACCTTATTTGAGGTTTAATATAATTAAAATTATAAATTAAATACCATTGTATTTTATGAATCACAAAAAGAAACTTAAACTTCATAATTTTGCTCCCTTTCCTTTCAGTCAAGATAAAGCTTTAAACATATGTGTATTGCATTATAAATTTAAACAATAATTCATTCTCCTTTCAATAAATATGAAACTTACACAAAAAAATACTTAAAAATAATCCAAAAACACACAATCCAAATGTGTTTCTTTCTATATGGGTCTCCAAAACATACAAAGATGTTCATGAATAGAATTTACAATCTAAGGGGTAGAGTTGTTCCACATTGGAAGCTTTTTTTTTTTTCTCATATTTCCTAATCTACCAACTAATAGATTATTTACTCTATTATTATCATGTAACTACTCTACATGCATTTCAAACCTCTTATATTCCCCTAAACATGTTTAACTTCTTTTTTTATTAATAAACTCATGCTTGGAGGGTAGTTATTCATATGTTATTCTTGGTTTGCATTGTTTTCTTGATGAATTATGCATTTAAGACACTCTAACACACTTATTATGATCCTATAGTAATTTAAATATCATTTACCCACCTTTTTATTCCACTCCAAACCCAAACTATCATTCAAAGCTTATCTATGAAAGTCAAATTTTTAAATATTGCATTTAGGTAGGAAAAATCAAAGACTTAAAATCACATGGATTTTTTTGACTCCTAATGATTATATGATGAATATAGGGTCCATATAACACTTATTAAACCTTTCAAAAAATAAAATAATCATAATTGAGACCTCTAACACACACTAACATTTATAATTTATTGTGATGCTCTGCATCACATCATGACTACTTTCTTTGAAACCTCACATAAACATAATTTTTCTACAAGATTTGGGTAAGACATTATATCACTACCTATAATCCTTCCTCTTACATATACATACTGTAATAACAAGTATGGTCAGACATATTTTTAGTATCCCAACTCATAGTGATAATATCAACATTAATGCTAATCACACATCTAGTGTTACCTAAGCCTCTCAATTTAGTCAACATATGACTTAAGCATATTTAAATAATCAAAACTCACACCACTAAAGTAATGATGTAAGTTTTGAATCAAATTGATCATATGCAATATAATATTTAAAACAAATTTAATGAAAATTTAAAATCAACTCATGCAAATGAATAATAAACCTTAAAAAATATAGTGGAGAATGAAAAATCAATGTGCACCCACTCACTTTTAAAAATAATATTTGGGAATCTTATCCCTTAATTTATGATTTATAAAAAAGCATTGAGTAGCTCCAATATATACCATTAGCACCTCATATTTTAATTGTATAATTTTGTGGAATCAATCCCACCATATCCTATGATGCATCTACTAATTTTGCTTTGAACCTTAAAATCCTCTGCGAATATATATAAGGAATGGATCAAAATTAACACCTTTACAACTACCAAATTACTTTCCAAAAACATAACAACTGATGCTTTAGAATGGTACAATAACTTTAAGCCTAACTCTATCATCAAGTTAGAAGGATTAGTAATTGAATTGGTTTAATAATTTTAATATCACAACTTACATAAAAATAACTCATGTAACTTTGTAGATTTCAAGTAAGCATATAATGAGCCATCAAATAACTTAATTATAAATTATAACTATTTATCTAACAAAGCAAAACATAACTTGCCTGAAGAAAACCTATTCAAAAAATTTACAATTGACTTAACACTAAAAATTATAATACACAATCAATTTTCTCTCTCTTAAATCATTTGAATAAGCCTTCAATCAACTTATAATATAATACTACATCATGAGATAATTTTGTGTTCCTCCACCTACCTAAAAAAATATAATGATTATGAAACATAAAAACAATCATACTACATATGATGGTGTTAGTGACACTTATGATCATCATCATGATTCAAATAACTATTCATGCTATCATATCTTGTGGTTTAAAAAATGTGACCCTTTTCCACCTTTTTTGGGAAACCCTTTTCAACCACCCCTCCTTCCAATAATCACATTAATAACATTGATATTCATAAACATCCTTGCCTTAATGAGATTAGGATAAAACGTCCTAAAATTTAACCAAAATAAATGGATGTTTCGCAACAAAAACCTTAATGGCATGAAAACCACACAAAAAATAGTTTCATGCTAATTAGAATCATTTTTATGAAAATGTATATATGATTCATGCTCTTTCATATTATTTTCTAGTTGATCATAACTTTGAACATGATGTTATGATAATAAAATGTTATCAAGCCTTTGGCAAGGTTACCAAAGTTCACGATGGTATGGTCAAGTGTGATGCACTTAAACAAGATAATGCTCAGCATGAGATCTATAAAAATACTCTTAAAATTCAATATCAAAGTAATAATAATCAACCTAAAAAAATAACAAATCTTTTTAGCCACCAAATTAACCTCATCCAACTCTAACTACTAATGTCATAGAAACTCTAATTAACCACAATTCTTCCAATCATTAAAAAATATTGGTTAACATGAATGGCATGAAGCACATTAATTCTTTTATATATTATTCCAAAAACAATCAAACTAAACCTATGAAGCCTCCCAAAGCATTAAATCTATGTAAGCCTATCTTATAGGGAAATTTTCATTCTTTATCCCTTCATAGTCCTTAAAATTAAAATTCAAGAAAATTTGACAAACTAATCCATGATAATAAAGTTATAAATTATTATGGTAATTAAATTGTATCTTTTCCAATACTGAAATATATTCCTACAACTATATTTCATGTGCCAATATAATCATATGTTTATGTTCCAATAAAATATTATATTTCTAAGATGATACCATCTTATGTTTTCGTGTCAATATAATATCATGTTTCTGCCACTATATCACTTGTGCCAAAATAGCATTTTGAAATCAAAACTATATAACTTATGTTGATAGAATCATCTATAACTGAACCAATTGCACCTCCATGGCCAACACAATCGAAACAAGACCACACTCAATAGTACTTATGTCCATAAATTTCTACAATCAAATCTGATGTTATTCAACCCTTTTTTCTTTGTTATAGTAATCTCCAACTTACGTTAGCCTCAAATAATTGGATCCCATTTAAGCACTCCCTAATATCCATACTCATATTCCCTTCTTTCAGATTATGCCTACCTCTCTTAAACATTACAATCATTAAATGCAAATTCTTTTGGTTATTAATATTCCTCAACCACCACCTATATAGTAAAGATTCACTTTTTTGTGTTTCAAGGAAAATTTAATGCAATAATGTAAAGATATGTTGATATAAATTCATAGGAAAATAGACCAAGTGTTGTATTTTAAGTTTTCAGTCTAACCTATGATTCTTGACCAAATTATTCTTTATGTGGATGACCCTCTTCTCTTTACTAGAATTCAAATCAGTGATGTCCATATAAAAATAACCCTCATAAATGAAGGTTCATGAACTTGTAATGTCTCTTTATAATTCATTAAATACATTGGATATTCTAAAAAATCCTTAGAACTATGTGTATAATGGGCCAGGTATATAAATGAAGATAAATTCCACCTATGGGGTGCATTTGTCTTCCCTTATCTTATAACATCTTACTTGGCTGAACTTGGACTCATGATATGAGTGCCATAACTTCTTCTATATGTTAAGTTAAAAAATTACACACACACACACACACACACACACACACACACACAAAATTTAGGATTATACCAACCCTTAGAGTTATGAATAATTATAACATAGTGTCTTTAAAGTCCTACCCTTGAACCCTCACAATTATTTATTTTTCATTATGTATAAATGATCTAACTTTCCCATCGATTTAGTTAAAGTTTATAATGGTCACTTGAGATTATGAAAAATATATTAACCAATATTATTTCTTCCAAGTATGATGAACCTGATGATATTAACTTTAAAATAGAAACATTTAATCTTCATCCTAGTATCTTAGTTTAATTACCTCCTACCTTGCAACCTCATTCTCTCAAAAGTGCAAGTTACATGATACTGGTATAGATGAGGTTGAAGAGGGAAAAATAATGGTTTATTTACTCCTTAGTAGTGTTTTTATATTATCACTTTCTCAAGGAAATAATAATTATATTATAAACAAATAATCTCTTTAATGATGATCTATTTTAGAGAATGCACACACATCTCACCCTCTACCCTTCCCCACACTATGAAGAAGACACTCTTAGTCTAAGAACTAGATTAAAATAATCATATGCGTATAAATTGACTCTAACACACATTGATCTTATCCAATATTTACTCTATTCTATAGTTACACTCTCCTCACTTTATTTATTTATCTCTCTTTCTTAGATGGTGGAGATGAATCTCCCCTTTCCCTTGCAAAGTGACTTTGAATCTTTGGTGGATTACACTAACCACTTTCACAACCCTTGAGCTATAATTTAATTATAAATAAGTTCACATGTCATGTTTAATCAATCTAGACAAATAATGTACAAAATTTATCCACATGGGTGAGACTATCGGTGTCTTCAAATTGGTATTTGTGAAACCACTATGGTGGTTGTGTAACTGCTACTTATTTAAAGTGGTAGTTTTAAAATTGATACTTGATTAAAGTGATGATGTCATCATGTTTCATTATAAATGTTGATATGACCCCTAAGATATGACAAACACCAAAGACTATATTTTTAATTTCTTTATGTGACTCTGGCTAGTGTTTTTAAGCTTACCATTGATCTTCTTCCACATGTGAAAGTTGTTGCAAGAAATACAAGTTACATAAAACCAAAAAATGTACACAAGTGTCTATAGGAACCCATCATATGTCTTTGGATGATTTAAGATAAATTATTAGCTTAAATTATCATGCATTATATACCTATGCTATTTATTATTCCAATAAAATATCATATTACTATTCATTTTAGAGACATTGTGGTTGAATCCCTTAATGTGGATCTCACCACTATCAAATTAGGATGATAGTTATAAGTTAGATGAACATACTTTTTTTTGGATATGCTCAAGAGAAAAATGTTTAAATACTAATATATAAATCATCTCTTCAATAATCTCATGAATATACATCTTGTTATTCTAGCATTGACACGTTTACTCATTTTTGTTCAAGTGAGTATGGTGATTCAAATATCTTAGACCTTACTAGTAGAGTATTTAATAATCATAATACTTATTTGGTTATTTTTTAGGTATTAAAATGTGAAAAATATTTTCCCTCCCTAGATGTTGGATCCAACACCACACCCATCAACATCAAATATTTTTATGGAAGAATTAAGATGTCATCATCTTGCACTTTTTTTTTCACATTTTCTAGGGTATATGATCTAGAATTTTATAATATATAAGAGACATTTTGATTAATAAAATTCACAAATTCATTTTCCTCCTATAAATAATCCACAACTACATTTTTCTTCTCAAAATAGGTGATTTTATGATTTCATGGGACTAGTACTCATTTTATGACTAATTTTCAAGAACTTGGACAATATTTTAATGTATTCCATGTTGAGGCCATAAATTTCCATTTTTAGTCAGATATGACTCATTAAAAGACACTTCTCACATACATCCATAAACCTAAAGAGTGTTATTGTCATTAGAAAGAGTGTTTTACACATTATATGGATAAGTGTATAACACATTAGAAAAAAATCATAATTTCATGAAGCTTGAAGATCATGTTCCCCAATAGTATTTAGAGATACCACATAGTGAGGAATTACCTTCTTCTCCTCAGTAAGATGTGTTATAATGAAAGACAACCCTTGTATACATCCCAAATAAAGGGGAACATTTTTTCTTTGGTATGACTCTCATTTGAACTCTACATATGAGTGTAAGGCTTATGGATAGTCTATACATAGTTTTTAGAGGTAGGGGAATCAAGATACTTTGTGACCATCTGATCATGGTCATAGGATGAAGTAAGAACCTCATATGTAGTAAGGACCACCTCTCGATATGGATTATTTTATTCCCATTTTACCTTATTCAATCCAAAGGAACAACATCCTTCAATTATAGAATTCCTAATTTATGTGTTGAGGTTATTCACAATATTTTTATTACATATATTTCAGAGAAAGGATAAGAGATCATGGATAAGGCATGGTATTGGATTCAATATGAGATTTATTATATGGTTGATGATACATGTAATGATATTTTGATACATTTATGTGTAATCCTAAATTTACTAAATATTTCACATTTTATCATGTTTTAGGTCTTATTTCATTATATTTTGGTAGTTGAATATTTCTTGCTCTTTACTTTTCAATACCTTATTATCTTTTCATATTGGGTTTATTTGTCTACTAAATATTTTCAGATTCCTTTGTAACTCCTTTTTACATTCTTTATTTCTTAGGTTTTTTTATCCATTGACTATTTTCAAATTTTTTGTTAGCTTCTTTTTACATTTTTCCTTCTTGGGTTTATTTGGTCATCAATTCTTTTTATATTCCTTTGTAGTTTATTTTTATAGTCTCTTCTTCTTGGGTTTATTTAACCATTGACTCTATTGACATTAAAAATCAACCCTTTCACCTATCATGAAGGTTAAAATAGAAATAAACCAATTTAATTATATGGTCCTACTTGACTTTAGATTAATACTTAGGTGTGTGAAATGGTAGTTTCAGTTAAGTCTGAGTGTTTAAAGAGAATTTATGAAATAATAAGATTTGGGAAGTGAATCAATTATTAAATAAAATTAAATTCAATCAATAACATAATTTTATAATATATTAATTATAATATTTTATCTATATACTCAAAATATTACACATTTATAGTTAAAAACTGACTACCTTCAATATTGATAATTTTTTTTATCAAATTAATTTTTCATATTTAACACTTGTATAATTTTCCATGCTTTCAATTCTCAACCAATTAAATAAAAATACCAAACATAACTAATCTAAAATAAATAAATAAACAAAAAAAATTAAGATAAAACAAAACTATAAATATCTATGAGAGCTATAATATGAAAGAGAAACTACATGCATGAAAAGAGAAAACTAAACTAAGAGAAGAAGACATGATAAAATATTACTACAAAAATATATAGAATAAGTAAATAAATAAAGATAATTAAAAATATTTTAGAACTATGAAAACAAAATAAATAAGCTAAGACTAATTAATAAATAAAAATATATAATGACCACTAAAGTAAAAAATTAAAATGACACTTTATGGTGACTGGGAAAGGGAGTAAGCAAGGGTGTTTGAACACTGGCGTATGGGAGGAGGAGGAAGAAGGTGAAGAAGATGAGGATGAAGGGGATGAGTTTGAGAAGGATGATGGTCCCTATTTATAGTTTCATAGATCTACAGATTCTTGGGGTTTTGGTGATGGTGTGCACTCTAGAGTACCCATTTGGGGCTTACTTGAGAGAAGCATTTTGGTTTGGCGTACGGTTGTTTTCCCTCAATAGTGCAAGGAACTATTATGACTGCATGTTGTGTGGCCTAACCCCAATTGATCCTTTTACCTATGTTGGACCCATGTTCATGATCATCAAGAGGATGAGATGCTAGTAGACTTTGGTTTTTTCTCTAACACCCAACTCTAGGTGTTGTAATTGGGTAGAAGTCATAATTGTCTGACCCAAGACATTGTTTTACCCCATAAATTTGGACTACATTGGATCTCGAGGATGGTTTTACTATGGTATTTTTTAAAGAAATAGAAAAATAGAGTACACAAAATGTTTGAGAATTGGTTTGTATACAAAAAAGAAAGAGAATTTATTTCAAAAGTTAAATATTTGATTCAAAATTGACTAAAAATAATACTAATATGGGAATTAAATAAAAGGCCACATGATTAATCATAAATAATATATTGTATAATGAATATGTATGCAGTGTTCATTAGTTTCAGGTAAAATATAGAAGTAATCTAATACATATGATAGGTAAATTTTTAGTAGTCACCAATAGTATTAAAAATTAAAAATTTTAAGATAATTAGTTAATAAATTAATAATAAAAGTAGATATACTTAACTATAACAAGTAGGCTAATTTATTATTAGAGAATAAGTTATTCATTCTTCCTGAAATCAAACATTTAATCTCAAAGACTTTTCACATAATAGAAGTGTATTATAAAATTTTATTGAGAACTCTTGTATATGTATGAATTCCTCTTGAATAATATTCCTTCCAATCCTTTAAAACTATACAAAATATTTGTTACAATATAATTTGTAACTAATCTTTTGTTAAATAAAATTAAATACCATTGTATTCTATGAATCACAAAAATAAACTTCACCTTCATAATTTTGCTTCCTTTCCCTTCGACTGTGTCAAGATAAAGCTTTATCAATCTGTGTATAACATTAGAAATTTAAACAAGAATTCATTATCTCTTCAAGAGAGACAAAACTTACAC
>JARHVA010001167.1:195000-197500 GCA_037957365.1 Torreya grandis | reverse complement strand
TATTGAGATGCATGGGTAAACTTTGATTGCCATGTGATGAGAGGGTAGATATTTTTACATTTTGTCAAACAGTTAGGTTCATCTGCCTTGGGTACAATTCACATTTTGTATATCATAGGATTCACAACTACGCTATTTGAACAATATCCACTTTTAATGATCATTTGATGCTCTCATGTGGCATAAGCTGGGAGGATGATGACAAATGCTCTGGAGTTTGGCTTTAAAATCACTAATTGTGTTTGTTTGAATGCCTTCAGGGCCCCTCTAATTATGTTTGTTTGAATGCCTTCAGGCCCCTTCTAATTATGGTTGTTTGAATGCCTTCAGGGCTTTCACAACAAACTCATTTTCTATATGTTTATCAACCATGGCATTCCATGGGATGACATCTGTCAAAAGCATTTCTTTGAAAAGCCTTAAAATCTAGTCAAAAATACCATTATAGCATGCATTATAGGCTACAATCAATGAATTATATGAGATCACATCTCTTTAAGGCATCTTGTTTAATCAAGGTGTTCTCCAGATCTACTTTTTATCGATCCCCATCTTGTTTATACTGCACATGGCTAAGTTTTCTTCAATAGAAGCTATAGATATATGTAGTTTTCTATATACAACCTACTCTGATATTTTTTGTTTTTTTTACAGAAGAAGAATAATATTCATTCTTAGGCATCTTGTAGGACTTACTTGTTTAACCTCCCAATTTTAGTTTTTTACACAAAACTACTTGATTTATTCACCTCCCAAGGCCATCCTCACAACCTGTTTGTATAGCTGTTTCTTGAGATTTTCTTTATTTACCTAATTTATTGGTATCATTATAGCTTCCTAAGGAAAATAAGTTGGACTTTCTGAAGAGCTTTGTATAAAGTTCACATTACACAAAACCTAAAGATGCACGACATCTTATTCCATTGATCCTTCAACTTTTGAAGGTCTAAAATCATTGGAATCAAAAGGAATTTTTATTGTTTGATACCGCATTTGATTCTATAAACCTATAAATGTAAATTATATCATCACACATATCATTCATATTAGAGAGGTATGAGAATATATGAAAAAAACTCATGTCTCATAATGTTTAAGCAGTGTAAATCTATATGCCTTGTGACACTCATTGATGTGAATTTGTACAATTTGCTAGATATTTCTATTTCAAAGTATAGCCTCCATAGGAAACTATTTTTGATGAAATTGCAATATAGTCTGTGAAAGGCAAATGACGACAGAGAACTTGATGTGAATGTAGGTGGAAATGTCCTTGCTATTATTTAATTTCGTAGTTGTTGACATTTTTTTAATATTTCTCTCACTTCAGAGATCAAATGGCATCATTTTTTTGTTAATGTTTTTATACTGTACCAAAATTAAATTTTTTGGGTCCCATTAATATTTAATTTTCTTATAAAATTTGTCAAATCATTTAAATCCAGTGAATAGAAAGATGATAAATTAATTAATTTTATACTTTTTAAAACATGTATATTACAGAACTAATGTCAGTACTTGAAAATATAGAAAAATACTTATTTTCCAAAGAACCAGTGGATTACAAAAACTAGGTGCTTACTTGGATCATTTTAAAGGTAACAACTCAAGGTATGTTATTTCAATCCTTTACTTGTGTTTTTGATCAATGTGAGTTCTATCGAAGATATCTATCACTCTCTATTTTTTCTATAACTAACACAATAAAAAATAAATCCAAAGGATCCCCAACATATGTTATTGCAATCCATTACTTGTGTTGTTTTTGTCTCATTTAGGAGGAAAAAAATATTAACTAATTAACTTTTTAAAGTAAAATTTTATCTTCAAATTTGTTTCTCGACCTGTGTCCAAAGCCTTACCCTGAAGACTGTACAAAGTTTCTATATAAATTTAGGATTCAATTTTTTCAGTTTGGTGTAGAAGGATAGAAGGCAAGTTAAATTTATTATATATTATGATAATCAAATGCATTTTAATGAATTAACGAATAACTATTATTATAGGAAAACCTTTTGAACGTGTGTACATAGGTTGTGCAATAAATTGATCTAATTTATTATCTTAGAAAGTATAAACAAACTAACTTATAAACACAACTAATGAAAGACACAACTAAGATGACTAATTTTGATTTCATTTTTATTTACTCATTAAACTATTATATAGCTGGCTTTGTCTCTAAATCTCTTGCTTCCCATAGGGACTTGACACTCTGCGCCCTTGTTTTATATCATAATTAAAAAGTTCATACCATGATTTGTTTAATTTAATTATTTTAAAAATTTCTTTTCAAAAGAAATAAGCCATGATCATGATTTTAATTTTTAATACTATTATATTTTTATATATATAGAAGTTAATATATAAGCTAGATAATGACTTTTGACCAGAGCATAGACTGGTCTAGAACATAATCAGGGGCCAAGATTTCTATGTGAATTATTAACTATGTGAATACTACATGTATATCAACTATTGTCAACAATGACCACCATCA
>JARHVA010001167.1:50000-190000 GCA_037957365.1 Torreya grandis | reverse complement strand
TACCCATGTACATAAATAATTACAAAAATTAAGGGTACATAGTTTGAGATACATTATTTACATTGGTTCACAATCACAACGCAATACAATAGAATAATTTTATGGGTTTTACACAAGGTTTCAAGTAGCATCATCGATCCAACTCATGTACATATGTCATCCATGATGGTATTGCTCATAACCATCTACCACTACTACTATCAAAGAATGAATAATAAGTGGACATTATACACTTAACACCTAGTGATACAATAGTATTTCATAGAATTATGCATGTTTTTATGTCTGATCATTGAGAAATCATAAACTGTTATAGTATCTCTATTATAGAGAGAAGCCTCATGAATAATTTTTATCTAACTAGAAGTGCACAATCTATTTTATTTTTTATGAAAAATAACTAAACCAACCATACTAATATTATCAGAGTTCCTAGTGTTGAACCCATGCTCTGATACCAAAACGTCATGTCTAAAAATTTTGTCCCAAAATTGAGGTAATTTTTTTATTAATTCAATTCAATGATGTTTAATTATTACATCCAGTTGCTTAGTGGTTAAACTATTATATAGTTTTCAAAACGTTATCAATGAGTGTGACACACTAAATTATACAAATAATTAGGTAATTTATTTAATTTCATCCACTTTCCACCATCAAGCTTCCCTAAGAAGCAAAATGCAAGCAAAATAGGATGGAGTCATGATCTAAGGAGGTTTTAGAAGTTGTTTATTCAAGAAAGAGGGACAAGCCCCAATAATAAGGTATCAAGAATATACGATCAAGTATAATTATAATTTTTTTAATTTAAAGGATCATAAAATTATTTACACATAACTTGATTAACACACTCAAGGGAAATGAAATGAGCAAGAGAAATAATCAGTTAATAGAAGGCTACCATTTTAAGGTTCACCAAGGGGGAGTCTAGACTAACATTACATAACTCTACTCTCAAAACATGCAAGATAAGGGAAATAACCAAATTTAAAGTAAAAGGGGCGACGAAAATTGCACATTGATTAAACTTAAACTTTAATTTATATTATATATAGTTAATATAAATAATAATGTACAAGCCCAACATGAAGGGAGATGAAAAGCACCCCTAACTTAATTTAAGAACATAGACCCAATGCCCCCACCATAATTTTGGTATTTTACACATCCACTCCATGGATTTAGTGTCTGATGTAGTTCTCTTGACCATGTGATGGCCTCCTCTGTGAGACATCATCACTAAAATAGGACTGACACTCTAAATTGATAAGGGAACTAATACGTCACTAAAATGAGATTATAAATCTTTAGTCATCTACTTAAAATAGTGACACATCCAAAGGTCATTTAACACAAACTACATCACAAAGTTTGTATGCTTACCCAATAAGTCACACAATGTCGCAATGAGAGTTAAGTGTGACAAAGAACCTATATTCTCTTATTCTAACAAGGTCAATGTCTTAATAATATCTGACTTATGCTACTTGAAGAAGCTCTATCTCTTGATCAAGTTTCTATTGGTGTTCAAGATTAAGATACAAGAGAACAATCTAAAATCCCAAAAATCAGTGAGGGTCACTATCCTGCAACAACTAAACAACTAAGCCACACAACTAAAAAATAGTAAGAAACACATGCATGAAGAAAAAATTTATAAGACTCATGCTCAAGCAAGTGGTCTCAAGGTTATATGCTTAAGCATGTGTTCCAAGAACACCTTAAGGTTAGATAGTTGTAATGCTCACTCAAAGACCAACCTAAGGGTTAGTCCGCTATCTCCATAGCCATTCCCTGAGCTAAATACATATCTATGGTGATATGTTCACACATAGAGTTAGGATTATTTGTAGTTAATCTTGTTCCTAAATGAATGTTATATTTAAAATGAATGCATTTCGATTTCACCTAAATAGTCACACGACTAAGCTTAACATAGTTACTCCTTATAGGTAACACTACCATTAATTGGTCCAAACACATTTATGCACTGCCAAGAATTACAAGGACATACAAACATATGGAAAGTACATGCATAAATCAATTTAAACTTGAGTGTCAATACCAAGACTCATACCTAGGGTACACTCCAAAACAACTTCAAATAGACCCCATCCCAAGTCTACCCAATGGCAACTAAAGTCAGACATATACATATGTATTCTTTAGCCAAAATTTAAACCAAGTTAACAATTATATAAAGCTAAAAAATAGTGTAGGGTAGTCACAACCCAAATTATAAATGCCAAAAGACACTAAAATAACCATCGCAACAAAAGACCCTTTCAAATGAGACAAAATGCACTAATTTTCATACTAATAATCAAGTATAAAAGTACATTTGGTTTAAATCTAACAAAATAGGATAATGTTTTTACATAAAAATCAATTCTCTAAACTATAAATATCACATTTAAGGTAAAAAAATATTTTTATTGTGAGAAAGGCGATAATTTAGTCTACCATTTCATAGTGACTTTAACTAAAAAAAATTGCCTCAAAATTTTAAATAAACTAGCTATGAAATCATTATAGAAAAAATAGTAAATATAATAATAAAATTTATTTTATTTTTCCAATGATAATTTAAAATTATTATAATTGGCTTGCAACTCTCAAGTTTGAAAAATATTATTTTTAGGTATTTTAATTCCAGCAATTCTAAATCAAATTCAGACCTAGAAACATGACTTATTTTTATTTCCAGAAAGTGCCTCTCAAAATGGCCCCAAAGGAATGCTACTAAAGAGGCTAAAAAATTATTTAAAAAGTTATTAGATAATTTCACAACCTAAGGAAATCATATTCAAACCTTAATTTGACAAAATATTAATTTAGGTATTTATTTTTGATTTATTCTAAAAGGGTTTCAACTAGTTTGGACAACTTTTAGGTGAATTGTTTGATTTTATTTTTAGAATTTATATGCCAGAATTTGATTATTTTGATGTATAAAATGTTTGAGATAGTTTTGAGAAAATAATAAAATGGTTAATTAACTCTTAAATTGGTTAGATGGTAAGTTTTGGAGAAATTTAAATTACAAATTGACATAATGGAGTAGGCTAGTTGTTAATTAGTTTATTAAAGAAAAACATCAAATTCTCACTTAACTTAATGGTAGTGAGTTATATCCCCACGACTAGATTTGTTAGTTCTCCATCACTAGATCTAGGGTTTCTAACCTTCTATCCTAATTTTTCTTACAACTAAGAATAAAAGTTTACAGTTATAAATTTTGATCTCATTTTTTCTATTTTCTTTTTATAATTTTAGAGGTTGCAGGTTTTGGAGGTGGAGGATTTAGAGCTTAAGAGGAAGCTTATTAAACTCATGTAGTAAAATATGAGGAATATATATTATGTGTATATACTTAGTATTTTTATATTTATAATTACATGTATTTTCTTTGAAATCTTGGTTATTGTTTATAATTTGAATGTGAATGTATATACAATAATATAATCCCTAAACCTATCATTTGTCATGTATGCAATAAGTGTTAGTTTAGGCTATTTCCTAATTCTGATTTTACCTACATGGTTGTTAGTTAGCTTGATTAGGGTTGTTAAGGTCATTAAGATAAATATAATTTATATGTTTTCTAATTGTGAGTTGAGTTATTACCATTATGGTGACCTAATTTATCACTATATAATATACCTCCTTTGTACTCTTTGGTTAATGAATTAGATAATTAGTTTATTAAGCTCTCTTTTGCTTTGTATTTACTCTCACCTAATTCTAAGGTTTTCGTATAATCTATGATATTTAGAGATCTTGGAGTAATACATCATGGTATCAGAGTTCTAATATGATGGCCATTTTACCATTTTTGAATATCCTTATTACATGCATCTTACAGGGTTTCTTGATTTTTTGTTTCTTCATAGGTTTGGTAGGATTTCTTGAAAATTCATGTAAACTATTCAGTTAGAGTCTCAAATCACAAAATTAATGGTACCATTAGATTTAGAAGGTGCCAAAACTCTAAGATTGATTGTAAACATGACCTAATTTCATGATAGTTATTTTAAAACCATTTTGGAGGGTTTTAAGGTTTTTTGATGATTTTGCATAAATCTGTACTACCATGTTCTCCAAGGGAAAATATTTTTCTTATTTTTTTTGGGTTTTTGATATCCTTGGTGGGTCTTTGGTGGTTTTTTAATAGGCATTCTAGATCTAGAGTTTATAAACTTGGTAGAGTTTTTGTACCTATTTGCAAACTGCAAAAATTTCTAACTCACCTAACACTTTGAGAAACATTGACAGTCTTGACATCAAGATTTTATGGTGCACACACAACCACCAATTCCCACATCAATATTCAGTACTATAGAAGCATTTAGAAACCCTGACACCTATTAAAAGTCTTCAAACCCCTACATCTAGGCCCACTACTTTTGACACCAAAAATTTTGCTATCAAAATTCCCAAGAACCATGGAATAAGAGTTTACGACTACTAATGTAGTCTATAACTCTAACACATCATATTTTTTGACTACTGTGGCACCTCTAAACCTTAACATCAGAGTTTACAACTGTGTGTGTAGTCTATATATTTGATGATTGCAAGGAGGTTCAAAACTCTTGATGACTACAAGACTGATGAAAAACCCCAACACCTAAAAAATCTACTATGGGAACTTGAGTAACTTTTGGCATCAAAATTTTTAGTACTACATGCAGTCACTACATCCCTAATGTGCAACCTCGATAATTTTTTTTGATGACTGTAGGAGACCTCTAAAACCCTAGTTTTAGAATTTTTAACTGTAGGAACAATAAAAAAACTTTGACAACTATGTAGGTCCTCCAATACTTTGATGACAATTTAGAGGATGTCAAATTTAACATCATGAAGTGTGACACTATTCATTTTAAAAATAATGCATTTTTTGGTTAATGTCCCTTTCATATCAATCACATCAATAAAAAATGGGAGGAGAAGAACACCCATAATAAGCCTCAAGGCCATGGTCATATGGTGTGGTTACATGAGGTAAGCACCCAACTTAACCCTTAGCCCTTGGTCATATGGAAATTAAGCCCATGATCACTTCTGACCCAAAAAGACTTAACTTTTATTTTATGGAGGCATAAGTTTTTTGAGGATATTAATTCAAAATTTTTCTAAAGATTTTTTTCTAAAGGGCCTCAAGTTTTTTTTTGAGGAAGTTGATCAAAAATATTTCCCACAATTTACACATAAATGTTTCATGTAATCTATGATTTTCAAATGGCTATAACTTTTGATTGGTAACTCATATTTGAGTGCCATCTTATTCAAAAGTGCTTAATTTTTTTAATATATACATTGGTAATTTTCTGGGCTCTCATCAAATCAACTATTGTACACTCTTAGACGTATTATCAACTGAGTCTAAAGTCCCTCTAGTTCTTTCATACTTACACACAAATTACCCAAAATGTATTTTTGGCTATGTCAGATGTCTATACAAGTATGCTTGTATTTAAAAATTAAGGGGGGGTTACTCTGATAGTTTCAAGGAGGAATTTTGTGGTGTTTTGTAATTTTATTTTCTACATTTATTATTTACTTTCTAAAACAACCTTTTTTCTTGCATCATGGAAAATTATTGGTTATTTCCTCCTCTTACAACATTTAATTTCATGAATAGAAAAGCAATGTGCTACTTACTCTAAGAAAACAAGGATTTTATAAGATTAATATGAATGATAAAAATGAACCTACAACAAATACATAGAAAAATAAATGGTTTAACATATGTGATTAAGTACATGGTTGTATTAATTTGTTTATTTCTCCCAACTTATATTTTTACATTGAATCTGCTAAAACAACAAATGAAGTACGAACCACATTGGAAAAAATCTTTGAGAAGAAGGATGTGATGAGAGGTCATGAATTAGAGAATGAGCTCATTAGTTTGAGCCTGGGTGACTTTCACACATTATAGGACTTCCTCACTAAATTCAAATATTTGAGGTTGTAGTTAAAAAAAAGTGGAATAGATAAGAAAGATGAATATCTTATTCTGTCTATACTCTCCAAACTAGATATAGACTATTCTATGTTTGTGTCCACTTTTCATGCCAAAAAAAATGCTCTTAGAGATACATGGAATATGTCTTCTTTAGATAGCTTTGTTACTAACTTGAAATGAGAGCAAGATAAGTTGTACAGATGGGTACAATTAAGTCCTTAAAATCTCATGCACTTTTTGCTAAGAAAGAGAAGGCTTAAAAAAATAGAGAGAAGAAACAAAATAAAAAGGATCAAAAGAAGAATGTAAATCCTCCCACCTAAAAATTAAACCATGAGACCTATTATTCTAGTTCTAAGCCTAAGAAAGATTATATCAAATGTGGGTTTTGATTAGGAAAGCATGATGAATGCAAATGTTTGAAGAAGTAGATTGACCAACTGACTAATATGCTTGAGAAACATAACATTAGTGTCCCTGATTCTACCATTCAAAATTCAACAACCCATGAATCCTCTAAGACAAATGACCATGGTAAAGAAAAGGTAAAAGAGAATAGTAAGGAGAAAGTAAAAGGAAAGGCCCTAGTTGTAGTTTTACCTCTGACTCCTACATGGGTCATTAACTATGGTGATTTACATCACATGGCCTCTTCATAAATAGAGTTCAGTTCATTGGAACCAAATGACATGTCCTCTATACAATTGGGTGATAACACTTCTAAAAAAGTTCTTGAGAGAGGGTCTATTTGAAGTGAATGGTGGAATATGTATCTCTAAGAATCTAAATCGAACCACCAATGTTTGGTAGGGTGCTAAATCAAACCAATAAGAGGCTAAAAGGCTTAGGGTTTTTATGGGTTATAGGAGGTCTATAGTGGCTATTTGGTTTACCAGCTTGCACCAGGCTATAGATAAACTTATGAACTAGGTTGGGAATAACATGATCAAGTACACAAAAGATGAAAGTATCTCTAGTGAATCTAACCATAATAACACAAGTAGCTTAGACTAGATTATTGATTGCATACAAATTGTAGAAACAACAATATTGAATAAAGAGAGCTAATAAATGAAATGTAAATCTTGATGCTAAGGAAATTTTAGGACAAATAAAATATTTTTTAATCAATAAATACATTTTCAAGAAGAGGTTCAAGAGCATGCCTAGTCTAGGTTTGAGCTATCTTTCAAATTCAACACTATTGTTTTCTAACAATGTAATGTTCTAGTTTAGCACGAGAGGGAGATTGTTTAAGCAAGTTGTCTAGTTCATTTTAAGCATACAGAGTCCTAATATATAATACAAATGTTTCCAATGAAATAATAGCATGTAAAGGTAAATATTTCAAGTAAGAAAGATATCTTATAACCACATATGAATGCATAAACTTCAAAAACTATTCTAAAGAATGCACAAAATAATTAAACCATCAAAACAAATCAAACCATAACATATATAATACATAAAACATGGAGTTTCACTTTATATATAAAAGTGCCCTCAGATCAAAATCAAAGAAGATGTGAAGATGTTCTACTAACTATGAATCTAAGCTAGGAATCAATGTAGGAGGAAGACCAAGCTATATGCAAGCTAAAGTCCAAACTAAAAACCAAGAGCAAAGGAAGAGGTGAAGTGAGAACTCAAAATGGTGTAAGATCTCAAACCAAGTGCACAAATTAGGTGAAATGCCAAATGTATAAGCTAGAATCAAGACACAAGGAAGTAGTAATAATTGAGAGTAATAATGGAGTCTCTAGAAAAATGTGTAGCAACATATGGGATCCTCTATCACCAATCAAGCTCAAGAGTGCCAAGAATGAATCATGAGAGATTCAAGAAGGCATGAGAGTCAAGAGAGGGAAGAAGAATTAAGATAGAGTGTGAAGAGAGAAGATAGAGGATCAAATGAATGAGAATGAGACATATATCTGAACCCTAATCTACCAAAAGACCTAAAAGTAATCTTTTTTGACCATTTGGGCCCAAACAGGCACTTTTGGACATTTTTTGCCTAGGCCATGACCTAGACCACAACTTTGGTGAAGGAAACATGTGGTCTATGCCATAGGTTTCCTTCACACAAGTTGTGGCTTGGGTCAAATAAGGGGTTAGGCTAGTTAACAGGCTCCTAAAAGGCCTCAGGGGGTCTCTAGAAGGTCTGTCTTGCATGCAAAAGGGCCAAGATGGACTAAGGATGTATAGAGGGTAAGAATATGATGTGAGAGAGGTCCAAATAGGTGGTAAATGTCTCAAAGTGGGATGAATAGGGCCAGTAGTCTACATGTGAGCCAATGTGTAATCATAGGAAGGAGTAAGGTCACAAGAATTATGATTACATATGTCCTCAAAGTACACACAGTCAGAGTTCAAAGGAACAACGAGTGTTGTGCAGTATCTAAAAGCCACACCAAAGCAAAGGTAATAAATAACTAAGAGGATAAAAGGAAATATTACCTACATTTACTAGATAAGGATGATGATAAAAGAAGTTGATGACATGATCCACAGATAAGAGTGTAAATGCTACGTAATCCAAAACCTAACTCTAGTTCTAGATCCAACTCTAGCTCTAGATCCTAATAATAAGGGACACAAGTGATATCAAATCAAATCATACTATATGAAATGACATTCACTACAATTTCAGCCCTAGTGTTCTCCTTGTGATGGATATGGGTGAATTGTGTTGGGTGAATATTTTTTCGTCAACTAATTGATGACAAAATGGGTATATCAACCACAATATAGGGAGATTTACATCACAAAAAGTGTGGATTTACCAGATCTGAACGAGGTAAATCTCTCCTCTCATCAAGGGGAGGTTCCCTATAAATATTTATACGCTGGATATATATATATATAATTAAGCAGAAAATAACACATGGGGTGGTATAACAACATCTACCTCTCTTTTTTCAGAGGTAATGTACAAAGAACAAAAGAGGGAAATCCTGGTCCTTAGCTAACAACATTCCTCTTTTTTCAGGAATGGTATCAAATGCAAAGCAGAAAATCACCTGAAGTAACAAAGTTCACAAGAAAATACACATAAGTACAAAGTCTTCCGTAGCCTCCTTCACCGATCCGAAGCAAACGTAACCGTAGAGTGAAATGAAGCACAAAGTCTTTGCCTGAAACTACAAAAGATAACAGAATCACAAAGATAAAAGTAGCTCAAAGTCTCTCTTCTACCTTTTAGAAATGCCCTCAGATAATATTAACACACCCACTTTGCTTATTAAATCAGATAAACAAGATATTATCGGGAAAGAGGAGATAAGAATTATTTCCTAAATAACACAGATAATTTCAACACAAAGTCTGAAATAAACCTGTTTCTCATTCATTTAATAAAATATGATTTACAAGTTGAGCACAAAGTCTCAAAAAGTGTTTCAATTTCAGCAGAGTTTTTGATCTCTATTATCCAAGATCCACTTACAAAAGAGGTCTCCACTATATATAGGGAGAAACTCTCAAAATTTAGAAAATATTAAGATACAAAAATATCTTAGTCAAAGATGACTCATCTTTGACTTTGAGATATTTTTACGAACTTTTTACATGTAATTACATATTACAAAATTGCATGCACTTTTCACAAGACAAAGTGCATAAGAAAAGAAGAAGAGAGAAGGGGGAAAAACTTCAGTTCTTGCTGCCAGACTTCTTCAGATGAACATCGTACATGATAATGGATGCCTGAATTCCTATACTGTTTGGCACAACTATTTTTTTAGAGATGACTCTGGCTCTGATTAAGACATCCTTCAATACTGTGATGGCCTTAGCATGACCAATTAACCTAGATTTTAGATTTTCCAGAGTTAACTAAGTGTCTAAAATATTATCCATAGAAGTCATTGAGAAGGATTTATATTCAAAATCTCTTTGAATCATCCCCTTGAAATTTTGAATCATTCTTATACAGAGAAGAATTGATTATCCCTGGAAGTTAGGTTGCAAGGCAGTTCTTTCAGTTTATTGAGCAGGCCTGTGTCACTCTTCTCACTAGCATCCCTGGAAGCTTTGAGATCCTCAATTAAATCCTTGAGTACCTGGATCCTGAAAATCAATGACTCCTTGATCTCAACATAGGAGTTCTCGCTGGAGATGACACCGATAGATATCAAGGTGCTTTTCTTCAGATCCTTCATCTCCCTCTATTTTCTAAGATCTTTTTTTAAACTATCAACCTCTTGAGAGATAAGAGAGACAAGGTCATCTAAATCTGCCCTCACTTTTTTCATTTTGTCCATATTTTTTGCAACCTCTGTAAGCAAGGAAACTCCCTGAGTATGCATCTTTTCAATATAATCCTCCAGGAATTTCCCCTTTAAGTAAGTTTTCTCTGCCTTTTGAATGACAGGGTCATCTACGGAGAAGGCCTCTGGAGTTACTGCTTCAGGGGGAAGAGTGAACCTCTTTATTACTACCGTCAGCTGTTTTATCTTGGCCTTGTAATAATCTTTCATCTCCTTTTCTCGATCGAATTTTTGGACCATGATGTCCATAGTAGACTGAAAGTCGCTTTTCGCACCTTCGTGAGTAACTTTGCCAAGTTCAACATGAGAGATGAAATAACTGCTCATTTCAAAACCTTCAAGGGTTGCATCCTGTGGAGGCTTAGCTATTTCCAAAATTTTTTGTCTTTTTTTCTCAGCTAATTTTGAGAGGATCCTTGGCCTTTTAGGAGCCTTAGCTTTCACTGGCACTATTTTGCCAAAATCGAAGTCATCTAGAGAGATGGCTAACTTCTTTCTTTTGGGTGTGAAAGTTGACATCCATGGTGGGAGAGAAGAACCTGTCATAGCAATGGTTCCCTCAGTTGGTGTTATCGTGGTAGCTTCTACACTACTAGTGGTGACAGTAGTCATAGTTGGAGTAACAAGTGAAACCGTACCGGCCATAAATTTTGGCTCTTCTAAAAAAATTTCTCCCAGATTGAAAGAAGAAGATGACAAACTCAAAATGGATTCAGAGGAGCGAGGAGTACCTCTAGAAGCACCCTGAGGATCACCAAATATAACCCTAGAAGGAGAGGCAGCTCCAGAAGAAGGGACATTGATTAGAGAGAGAGGAGAAAGAGGTGCCAAAGGAGACTGAGGCAGAGAAGAAGAGATGCTTTTGAGTGGTTTTTCTTCTTCTTGTGAAGGCAGAGGTTCAGTGCTTGGCTGTCCTGAAGGTTGATCATCTGTCTCCATTGGTTGGGCTGCCTATGTCTGAGAGCTCTATTCTGTAACTCCTTTAGCCGCTGCTTCTAGCTATTTAGTAGTCTTTGATTTTTTGGAAACAAAGATGATTCTAGGTTTGTGAGGCCTAGATGGGGAAGGAACATCACTTTTGTTCTTGGTTTTGTTTTCTACTTTCTTCCTCATCTCTACTTGGAATTCAGCCTCAGATCTCGTGATAAATTCTTTCAGCATGATCCCTTTGGCTACTAACCAATCATTGGTGTTAGCCAATATCAGTTCAAATCTTTTCCTCAGAGAAGTTAGTTCCTTCTGAGACCACTGAGTTAGAGGAAGAGGGGAGCTAGCAACATTTTCAACTAGGTACTTGCTATTGATAATGTTCCCATCATCGGCCAGATCGAGGGGAATCTCTGCAAGCCTAAAATATTCAATTTGCTCTAGGGTCAGCATG
Source organism: Torreya grandis (assembly GCA_037957365.1). Lineage (NCBI taxonomy): Eukaryota > Viridiplantae > Streptophyta > Pinopsida > Cupressales > Taxaceae > Torreya > Torreya grandis. Next base: position 178,374 of record JARHVA010001167.1, on the reverse strand, counting down.
CAATAGTCCATCTTCTTGATTTCTTCAGCTGTCCTCAGGTCTATCCAGATGTCTTCGATCATGAGCTCATGGAATTGAGTTTTTCGCCTGATTTTGTCCTTGACTCCCCTGTAGTCAAATTTATCCCTTCTCTTGAACTATTTTAGGGTGACCATCTGCATCTCTATTTCTATGACTTTGGCTTTGGTTGCTGTTGCAATAGAGTACCTACCAATTTTGACTAGAAATCTAAAACTTGACTTTTTCAGCTCCATTTGTCTAGTATGCACGACAACCAATTATCGGCAAAGTTCCATTAGAACCAACTTGTCAGAAGGGAATCTGGGGAGCATATAGGGGTAGCCTTGGAAAAATCCAACCCAAAAATAGCAGAAGGTGGGAAATTAGAGGAACATACACCCATAGTCGTTGACGACTGTCCAAGCCTCATCTGATACTCTCTTTTTTTCAAGCTGAGGGTCAAAGAGGCATAAAAATACGACAAAGAAAGCATCATTCACCTTTTTGAAATGATGAGTTAATCCTTGCAGAATTAGCTGGGGGTAATATGAGTAGACCGGGGTGGTCTTTCTATCTCCTTCAGTCATCAAACCTGAGAAGGTTCACATCAAAGCAACTATATACACAAGGTACGAAGTCATATAAAACTTGAAAGAAGTCTGTACCATAGTTAGCTGCTCATGGAGGGCGTTGCTGATTTGTTCACCCCAAAAGATAACTTGCTTACCCTAAAGGATGATCTTGATGAATGGGTACATCCATTCATGGAACTATGAAGAAGACGGGAGGCCTCACACTCTGCTGAGAAGGGTGATCAAGTCATCGACTTCTTCAATAAAATTGCTCCTCGAAATTTTTTGCGGTGATCTAGATAGACTGGTTCTGGGTGTTCTTAGCCACTTGTTATTCATGAATTTCTTTGCCATTTCAGGATCCTTATCGTATTCCTTCTAGGCTTCTATGAAGTCGATCTTTGTTACTTCAGTAGCTAGAGGGCACATGAAGATTTTGTCGATGAATTCAGGATCTAGCTGAATTATCACATTAATGCTAGCATTTGAGACTGACCTTGTCTCTTTGTTGTAGAAGCGAGCACATTGGAGGACAAATTCTGCATGATGTGCTACCACTGGGAAATCGGCAACCAAGTGGATGTTGATTTCGATGATCTTGTTTATTCTAGATCTTGGGTTCATCGCCTTCATTTGAGTCACAAACTCGGCCATATCTATGTGGCCAATTTTGGTGTCCCAGATGCCATCGACATTGGAGGTGACCGAAGTGATTGAGAAGACTCCCTGGTACTTGTACTTCATCATCTTTGCCTTTTTTGGAGACACTTTCAACATTGAAACTGGTCTCGATTAGATGGGTGTTGATGAGCAAGAGCCTTAAAAAAGAACTATAGCCATGATCACACAATTAGGGAAAAGGGAGTGAGTTATGAAATTCGCATATCAAGTGATCATGGCCAAGGGAGGGCACTTAAAAATGCTGGGTCAAAAACCAAGGAAGAAAGAGAAAGAAAGGAAAAGATGAAAAATCCTCTAGAGTTAGAAAAATTTGGAAGAAGAACGCATGGGCAGTGGAAATCGTCACCCCTATAGAAGGAATTGATAAAAAGCAAGGGCGGTGAAATTTACCGCCCATACAGGATCAGCCTGCACAGGAGGGAAATTTTGCTGCCTCTGCAAGTCGGGGAAAAAAATAGGGGTGGTGAAATTCACTACCCCTACAATTTGGGCATGCATCTGTGGCAAAATTTATCGTTGATGCAAGTCATTGGAAAGAATGGTGCGCAGGCGGCAAAAATCACCACCCGTGCATGAATGGGTAAGCATGAGTAGCAAATTTTGCCACCTGTGAAGGTGAAGGATGGGGCTGAGATGCATGAGCAGCAAAAATTACCACCCGTGCAGGTTTGGTGAGAAACTGCGGAGGTGAGGGGCTGTGAAAACCACCGTCCCAACACGAGAAGAAAGAGGGAAAGACTGACATGGAGGGGGAGGTGGGAGACGGTGAAAATTGCCACCCTCCAAGGAGAAGACTGACCGATCAAAACAACAATAAAAATACTCTAATAAAACCAAAAAGAAGAAAAAGAAGCAAAGTAGGAAAGAAAAGACAATAAAAGCTAAAAATAAGACCTACTTGAAAAGTCGTGTGCACTACGAGATTAAATCTACTAAAATGCACAACTCATTCATCGGATTGCCCAGATGCAATAGGTAGGAGGAGAGGAGGAAGAATAAGAAGAAATGAAGCCCAAATCAGATTATATGGAGTAAAAAACAACCCCAACAACCTGCCACACATGCTAATAAATGCTATGCATAGAAATCGAGGTATGCATGGGCAGTAAAAATTGCCGCCCTTGTAGGCGAAAATGTAGGGGCAACAAATTTTGCCGCCCTTGCAAGCAAAAATACAGGGGTGGCAAAAATTTTTGCCCTTGCGTCTCAAAGAGAAATGCATTGGTGGCAATTTTTGCCGCCCTTACACAAAAATGGAAGAAAAGACACCAACTCTGAAAGAGGCAGTTGGGAGGAGGGGGGGTTCTTGGTCACAATGAGATTGTAACTAATCTCAAGTTCCTGGGCCAAGATGAGAATGAATTAAAAACCCACCTCAAAAATAAACTTAGAGAGACGAAAGATGAAACAGACAAGTTTCATAGGGGGTTGTTCTCAAAAATGGGCTAAGCTGATTTTGGAAACAACAGCTGGCTCTTGTTGGGAAACTTCTGTTAATCAAATCGATCAACAGGAGTAGAAACTAGTCTCTAAGGGCCTTCATCCAAGCCATAGAGCTACGGAGTCAAGCCAAAAATGAAAAAAATAGACAAAACGTAAAAATTGTACATATATACAAATAGACTTATCCAAGTTTCAAGGATTGAATAGCTTCAGATGCTACCCGCTATGAAGTAGTGCAAATGGCATTCCATCTTAATACTCCAGCAAGAAGCTAGCATCACCACAGAGCTATCGAATGGTGAATGAGCCTCTCCATAGGGAGTCGAATTCGTCGTGCATCCCTTTTGGTTCTCGCCTCTTGTCCCACAACAAGACTTGATATCTAACTTAGAATTTGCGAACTTTAGCTTTTTTATCAAAAAGTGCCTTCACCTGATTTTGATGCTCTGTGATCTGATCCACTACCATGGCTCATCACTCATTTAGCTCAGTCAAACACATGATTCTTTTGTCGACTGAGCTTTCGAAGGTTGGTTCTTTGATTGCTTTAGTTAACCTGAGCACTGGTAGATCAAGGGTGATGGGGATTTCTGCATTCAATCCATATAAAAGCTAGAAAGGTGACATACCAATAGCCCTTTTGGGTGTTATCTTATCTATCCATAAAGCATCATACAATTCCTTGTGCCATGTTCTCTGATTGTCATCTACCAACTTCCTGATAATAGTAACCAGGTTCTTATTACTCGATTCTGCTTAGCCATTTCCCTGAGAAAAATAATCTGAAGTGTGGGATAAGGTAATCCCACAATAAAAACAAAATTGAGTAATTTCATGTGATGAAAAATAGGCCGCATTATCTGTCACAATCTTGAGTGAGACCCCAAACTGAGAGATGATATTTTCTTTGAGAAAACTACACAACACTTCAGACGTAGCGTGATTGGTTGGAATGGCCTCTACCCACTTAGTAAAGTAATCTGTTGCCATGAGGAAATAATCATGCCCAACACTAGAAGATGGGTTGACTACGCCAATAAAGTCAATACCCCTCTGCTGAAATGGTTCCTTGATTATTACTAGCTTAAGAGGCAATGCAGGCAGCTTAGGCTTTCCAATGAACTATTGACACAATTCGCACCTATGCACCAATTTGTAGGCATCTTAGAACAACGTCAGTCAATAATGCCTTGATCGTAAAAATTTTTGCATTGTCACCGGTGTAGAAAAATGCCCTCCATAGGCCAAATTGTGGAAAGACTCTAAGATTTTTTCTTGTTGCACCTTATCAACACAATAAAGAAATGCCCCGTCCAGGTTTCTCTTGTAAAGACCATTGTCCCACTAAACATAACCAACTGCTTTCAATTTAACATTCCATTTCTCTTTATAAAAAAGATGAGCGGGACACTCACCATATGTCAGAAAATGAGCAATGTCAGAATACCACTCATCGATGGTTGCAACAAAGAGGATCGTAGACATGCCTTCGATCTCTACTTCTTTATTTTTTGCTTCATATGGAATATTGTTGGTGATCAACTGGCAAAGACCCTTTTCTCGCACGAGCTTGGTAGGTTTGATGTCTAGATCAAACTCCTGAGTCTTGGCAATCTAATTACCTCTCTTTGTACCAAACTCCTGCTGAGTTAAAATGGATTTTACTATGGTGTCTGGTACGAGAACCTCGGTGTGAGAGTTCAAGATATAAAACCAAAAATGCTTGACCGTTTTGACCACTGCGTATGTATGCTTTTCTATAAAAAAATATTTTAGCTCATGAACCTTGAGTGGACAACTCATGAAAGAGATAGGAGATTCTACACCTTCTTGATTTGGTTGGACTAAAATGGTCGATAGTGTATGTTCGAAAGCATAACTATATATTTTAAAAATTTTAGTATAATCTGGACAAACCAAGACTAGTGCATGAGCAATTACTTCTTTGATTTTTTTGAACGTTGATTTTCCCTCAACAGTCCACTTGAATGTAGCATTGCCTTTCATCATGTTGACAATGTGGTGGGTTTTCTCAGCAAAATCAAGAATGAATCTCCGAAGAAAATTCACCTTTCCAAAGGAGTGAACTATGGTCTTGCTGGTAGGCAGAGTAAGTTCTTGGATGGACTTGACTCTCTCAAGATCAATTTTAATACCTTCTCGAGACACAATGTGTCCGAGAAGCTTCCCTTCAGTTACTCCAAAGATAGATTTCTTTGGGTTTAAAGAAATACCATTTTGACAACAGCGTTCCAGTATCTTTTGTAAATGGTGGACATGCTCGGAATGATGCTTTGAAAACACTATCAGATCATCCAGGTATACTATAATGAATTTAACTATTTCATCTTTGAAAGTGAGATCCATCACCCTTTGAAATGTGGCACCTGCATTTATTAGACCAAAAGGCATTCTTCGATAAGCGAAGGTGCCCCAAGGTGTGGTGAATGTTGTCTTATGCTGATCTACTTTTCTGACTTCGACCTAATTGTAGCCAAAAAAATTGTCCAATATTGATAACATTTTTGAACCTGTTACCATCTGCAAGACTTGATCCATGATAGGAAGAGGGTAGTTATCTTTTAAAGACAACTAATTTAAGTTTCTAAAATCCACGCAGATTCGAATCTCGCCATTCTTCTTCTTGACAGACACTATGTTGGCAATCCATGTTGAGTGATGGATTGGGAAAATTATCTGGGTGTCAAGCATTTTTTGTATCTCAGCTAAAATAGCACTTGAGATTTTTGGGTTATATTTCCTGGACTTTTACTTGTAAGGTACAGAGTTGGCCATTAGAAGAATGTCATGATGAATGTCATTTGGCATGAGTGATTTCAGATCATCATAGGAATAGGCCAATACATCTATATATTGATGAAGTAAACTAGCAATCTTAAATCTCTCCTCAGGAGTGCAGCACTTTCTAATGTTTACCATCTTAGGATCTTTCTTGGTTCTCAAGTTTATTTGATCAAAATCTTGAGAGGAGTTTGAATTTGTACGCTATTGTTTAATAAATCTGTCATGGTTATCAAACAACTTCTCTAGGGAAACTAGGCATTTGGAAATTTTATTCCCTTTTAGCTGTAAAAAATCCTCACTTGTATTCGTATTTGACTCAAGAGTTGCTTCACATTCTTGGAGTTCGCTACCTTTAAAATGTAGTTGTTCAAAACTATCCTTTTGCTCCAAGAAGGCAATTATTTGATCATCGTTGTTAAATACTTGCCAATGGCCAGCATTATCAGGTACACTTGGCTAAAAGATCAGTTCAATAGTGTACTTATCTCCCTTAAAGTCTGGGTGAGGAACTACGAGAGTAGCAGAGACAGCCAATGCATCCACCCGATCATTGAATTCCCTTAGAAGGGTGAAGATGTTGAAAGCATCAAAATTTTCAATTTGATCCCAGACCAGATTGCGATAGTGGCGCAACCTTCATTTGATAGAGGTTCTTCACCTGGAAAACTACCAACTCAGTGTCCCCTTTAGCATGGAGTAGCCTAATGCCTTTTTCTCTGGTAGCCTGTAATCCAAGCAACAGGGATTCATACTCAGCTGTGTTATTGGTATTGTTAAATTGCAATTTGTAGGACAAAGGAATAATGTCTCCCTGAGGAGATACCAATGCAACCCCAGCTCTAAAACTAGTAGAAGAGCAGCTACCATCAAATTCTAAGGTCCATACCTTGTTAGACGCTACTTTTTCTTTAAAAACTCCTTCGTTAGGGGAAAGGGGTTCTCCCATGCATTTATTTTGATTTGTTGATTTTTCCACTGTGTCAATTGAACACAATCTCAAATTATCACCTGTAAGAGTTTCATCAAATGCCCCATGGATCCTGTCTGTAGATAAGAAGTAGTTTCCCATGCCTGAGGACTCAAATAAAATTTGAGCTTCTGGTGCCAATGATCGGGTAACTACATACTTTGCTTCTTTTTTAGGAAGCAACTTCTTCATGACACCTTGAATTGGGATTCTTGCTTTCGACAAGTCCATACTTAGCTCACCTCCAACATCTTTGCAGAAATTTCGTCTGAGCAAGATGCCGTAAGACGTTGGAACATCAGCCACTAAAACTGTCATTTTTATCTGCTTTTCTGGAAAAGCTATGAAAGAAAATTGGGCATCTTTTATCTGACCAAGGAGGGAAACTTGCTTATTTTCCATAGAAAAACACCTCCCAAAAATTTTGGTCAAAGTTAAGCCAAGGGAATCTGCCACTTTTGTGGGCATGCCATTATCTGAGGCTCCAGAGTCTATAATACAATTACTCAGTTTATAACCATTTATTAGTATGGAAACATAGAAAGGTTCTATTTTCCCAGGAGCAACAGGAGGAGTCACAACAAGATTATTTTGGGTCGGTTTATCTTTAGGGGGATCATGAACGGTCTTTAAAGAATCTTGTCCTGCAGGGACGGCTTTATTTTTTACATATTCTGCTAACCTATCAAATTGTTCTGGGTTAACTCTCAAATATTCAACCTCTGTCATTTGAATTTTAGTCTTTCTACCATGATCAATCATATCAAATAATTGAAAAGAACTTGAAACAGAGGAAGAGATTCCATCATCTGGAGTTTTAGTAGGTGTGGCATTGGTCTCATCAACAGAAGAAGAAGGTATGGGGTGGTTGGAGGTATTTACTTTTTTATGAATTACCTGATCTTTTGATTACGGAGACAATGGAGTCCCTCGTTTAGCGATGGAAACTGCTGGCTGGGGTTCTTCTTCCACCTTTCCTTTGTCAGTTTATGAAGCTGACTAATTTTGAAATCTGGTGAAAATAGCATTGGATCCATCCAAACTCTTCCCTTTACTTCTAGCTTCATCCTAGTAATCCAGGGAACCGATATTGGAGTCGCCAGCTAATTCTTCTTCCTGCTCATCGAAGAGATTAGCATCATCTTGTTGGTCCAACTGAGGTTGGAGCGAATAGTTGTGTTCAGCCTCTAGGTAACCAACTGTAGAATTAATAGGTGCTGCTTCAATGGCCAATTTTCTTGGAGGGGGAGGCAGGCGATTTGGTTGCCCTTGGTTCCGGGTAGCATTACCCTTATACTATTGATTCTGGAATGTTCTCCTGGGCATATCCTGATAGGTGGGAGCAGGCGTACCTTGAGCTATTTGCCTCTTCAAAGCTATTAGTTTATTTGTCAATTTATACACCATAGGATCTGTAGTACCTATAGAAGAGCTTTCAGTAGATGAAGAGAATCTATTTTTACTAGGGTCTTTTTTGATCTTACCTATTAGAATAAGATCATCTTCGATCTTAGTAGCCAAATTTTGAGCTAATGCTCAATCCATAGGGCCAACTCACCTCAATAGGAAACTTACTTTGGGAAGCTATGAGTTGATGAAAAAGCACTTGAGATTCTTCGGTGTGGGCTGAGCCACAATTGGAATTTGGTTCCTCAACTTGTTGAATTTAGCTATGAAATCCCTCATGGGTTTCTGAGATTCTTTTTTCATCTATGTTAGCTGTGCTAACAAGGCGTGTGCATCTTCATAAGGTTTAAACCTGGCTTTGAATTTGGCTTTAAGTGTATCTCAATCAGTTACTAACTCGGCCTGCAGGTGATAGAACCAATCCACAGCAGCTCCTTACAGGGTTTCTATAAAAAGTCTCACTGCTACATCCTCAAATTCCATACTAATTACACCACATGCTATGGATAAAACGGCAATATGCTTGTCAAGATGAACCTTTCCATCACAAAAAAACTTAAAATTTTTTTTCCTAGAACTATGAGGTAGTTCATTTAAGGGTGGAGTCAAGTTAAGAGGACCAAAGGAATTTCCCCACGGACCTTGAGCCATTATGATAAGATGATTAAATGGTGGGATAAAAAACCTTGGTAGGGTATTTATAGGTAGGGCACTATTAACAGTAGGAAAAGAAGCTCTACCTTGCATTGGTGACCTGATAAGGTTAGGAGGAAGACTCCTAGATCATTGGAGGAAAGGTGGTGGAGGAAACAGATCAAAATTGCTCTGCTATGCCAACTCAAACATAGAGTCAAAAACACCCTTAGATCTCTAGCTTCTTGTGTAGCATGGAGTTGCCAGATTTCAAATGAAAAGAGACTGAAACTGCTTCAGGTTGAATCTTGAGGCTTTAAAATGCATGATCGTATCCCCAGCAGAGTCGCCAAAAAACTGTTGGGTGAATATTTTGTCTTCAACTAAATGATGACAAAATGGGTATATCAACCACATCATAGGGAGATTTACACCATGAAAAATGTGGGTTTACCAGATCTAAACGAGGTAAATCTCTCCTCTCATCAAGGGGAGGTTCCCTATAAATATTTATATGCTGGATATATATATATATAATTAAGCAAAAAATAACACATGGAATGGTATAACAGCATCTACCTCTATTTTTTTAGAGGTAATGTATAAAGAGCAAAAGAGAGAAATCTTGGTCCTTAGCTAACAATATTCTTCTTCTTTCAAGAATGGTATCAAATGTGAAGCAGAAAATCACTTGAAGTAACAAAGTTCACAAGAAAACTCACGTAAGCACAAAGTCTTTCGTAGCCTCCATCGATCTGAAGCAAACATAACCGTAGAGTGAAACGAAACACAAAGTCTTCACCTGAAACTACAAAAGATAACATAATTACAAAGATAAAAATATCTCAAATTCTCTCTTCTACCTTTTAGAAATGCCCTCAGATAATATTAACATACCCACTTTGCTTATTAAATCAGATAAACAAGATATTATCAGGAAAGAGGACATAAGAACTATTTCCTAAATAACATAGATAATTTCAACACAAAGTCTAAAATAAACCTGTTTCTCATTCATTTAATAAAATATGATTTACAAGTTGAGCACAAAGTCTCAAAAAGTGTTTCAATTTCAGCAGAGTTTTTGATCTCTATTATCCAAGATCCATTTACAAAAGAGGTCTCCACTATATATAGGGAGAAACTCTCAAAATTTAGAAAATATTAAAATACAAAAATATCTTAGTCAAAGATGACTCATCTTTGACTTTGAGATATTTTTCCAAACTTTTTACATGTAATTACATATTACAAAATTACATGCACTTTTCACAAGACAAAAGTGCATAAGAAAAGAAGAAGAGAGAAGGAGGAAAAACTTCAATTCTTGTTGCCAGACTTCTTCAGATGAGCATCGTATATGGTAATGGATGCTTGAATTCCTATAATGTCTGGTGTAATTGTGTTCTTGGAGATGACTCTGGCTCTGATTAAAGCATCCTTCAATGCTGTGATGGCCTTAGCATGACCAGTTAACCTAGATTTTAGATTATCCAGAATCTAACTGAGTGTCTAAAATATTATCCATAGAAGTCATTGAGAAGGATTTATATTCAAAATCTCTTTGAATCATCCCCTTGAAATTTTGAATCATTTTTTCTATAGAGAGGAATTGATTATCCCTGGAAGTTAAGTTGCAAGACAGTTCTTCCAATTTATTGAGCAGGCCTGTGTCGCTCTTCTCACTAGCATCCCTGGAAGCTTTGAGATCCTCAATTAAATCTTTGAGTAATTGGATCCTGAAAATCAATGACTCCTTGATCTCAACATAAGATTCCTTGCTGGAGATGACACCGATAGATATCAAGGTGCTTTTCTTCAGATCCTTCATCTCCTTTCATTTGCTAAGATCTTTTTCTGAACTATCAACCTTTTGAGAGATAAGAGAGACAAGGTCATCTAAATCTACCCTCATTTTTTTCATTTTGTTCATCTTTTCTGCAACCTCTGTAAGCAAGGAAACTCCCTGAGTATGAATCTTTTCAATATAATCCTCCAGGACTTTCCCCTTTAAGTAAGTTTTCTCTGCCTTTTGAATGACAGGGTCATCTACGGAGAAGGCCTTTGGAGTTGCTGCTTCAGGAGGAAGAGTAAACCTCCTTATTACTACTATCAGCTATTTTGTCTTGGCCTTGTAATAATTTTTTATCTCCTTTTTTCGGTTGAATTTCTAGACAATGATGTCCATAGCAGACTGAAGGTCACTTTTTGCACTATCGTAACTTTGCCAAGTTCAACACTAGAGATGGAATAGCTGCTCATTTCAAAATCCTTGAGGGTTGCATCCTATGGAGGCTTAGCTATTTTTAGAAAATTTTGTCTTTTTTCCTCAACTAATTTTGAGAGGATCCTTGGCCTTTTAGGAGCCTTAGCTTTCACCAGCACTATTTTGCCAAAATCAAAGTCATCTGGAGAGATGGCTAACTTCTTTATTTTGGGTGTGAAATATGACATCCATGGCGAGAGAGAAGTACCTATCATAGAAATGGTTTTCTCAACTGGTGTTATCGTGGCAACTTCTACACTGCTAGTGGTGATAGTAGTCGCAGTTGGAGTAACAGGTGAAACCATATCGGCCATATATTCTAGCTCTTGTGCAAAACTTTCTCTCAGATTGAAAGGAGATGACAAACTCGAAATGGATCTAGAGGAACTAGGAGTACCTCTAGAAGTACCTTGAGGATCGCCAAATATAACCCTGGAAGGAGAGGCAGCTCTAGAAGAAGGGACACTGATCAGAGAGAGAGGAGAAAGGGGTGCCATAGGAGACTGAGGCAGAGAAGGAGAGACACTTTTGAGTAGTTGTGCTTCTTCTTGTGAAGGTAGAGGTTCAGTGCTTAGCTGTCCTGAAGGCTAATCGTCTCCATTGGTTGGGCTGCATGTGCCTGAGAGCTCTATTTTACAACTCCTTTAGCCACCACTTTCGGCTCTTCAGTAGTCTTTGATTTTTTGGAAAAAAAGATGATTCTAGGTTTGTGACGCCTAGATGGGGAAGGAACATCACCTTTTTTCTTGATTCTATTTTCTACTTTCTTCCTCATCTCTGCTTGGAATTCAACCTCAGATCCCATGATAAATTGTTTCAGCATGATCCCTTTGGCTACTAACCAATCATTGGTGTTAGCCAATATCAGTTTAAATCTTTTCCTCAGAGAAGTTAGTTCCTTTTAAGACCACTGAGTTGGAGAAAGAGGAGATCCAACAACCTTTTCAGCCAGGTACCTGTTATTGATAATGTTCCCATTGTCAGCCAGATTGGGGGGAATCTCTACAAGCCCCAAATATTCAATTTGCTCTAGGGTCAGCTTGCAATAGTCCATCTTCCTGATTTATTTAGCTGTCCTCAAGTCTATCCAGATGTCTTCGATCATGGGCTCATGGAATTGAGTTTTCCACTTGATTTTGTCCTTGACTCCCTTGTAGTCAAATTTAATTCTTCTCTTAAACTATTTTAGGGTGACCATCTGCATCTTTGTTTCCATGACTTTGGCTTTGGTTGCTGTTGCAATAGAGTACCTACCAATTTCTACTGAAAACCTGAAACCTAGCTTTTTTAGCTCCATTTGTCTAGTATGCATGACAACCAGTTGTCGACAAAGTTCCATTAGAACCAACTTGTCAGAAGGGAACCTGGGGAGCATATAGGGGTAGCCTTGGAAAAAGCCAACTCAAAAATAATAGAAGGTGGGAAATTGGAGGAACATACACCCTTAGTCATTGACGACTGTCCAAGCCTCGTCAAATACTCTCTTTTGTTCAAGCTGAGGGTTGAAGAGGCATAAAAATATGGCAAAGAAAGCGTCATTCACCCTTTTGAAATGGTGGGTTGATCCTTGAAGAGTTAGCTGGGGGTAATATCGTTAGACTGGGGTGGTCTTTCTATCTCCTTCAGTCATCAAACCTGGGAAGGTTCGCATTAAAGTAGCTATGTACACAAGGTACGAATTCATATAGAACTTGGAAGAAGTCTGTACCTTAGTTAGCTGCTTGTGGAGGGCGTTGCTGATTTGTTCACCCCAAAAGATAACCTGCTTACCCTAGAGGATGATCTTGATGAATGGGTACATCCATTCATGAAACTATGAAGAGGATGGGAGGCCTCACACTCTACTGAAAAGGGTGATCAAGTCATCGACTTCTTCAATAAAATTTCTCTTTGAAAAGTTTTGCAACCATCTAGATAGATTGGTTCTGGGTGTTCTCAGCCACTTGTTATTCATGACTTTCTTTGCCCTTTCAGGATCCTTGCCATATTCCTTCTGGGCTTCTATGAAGTCGATCTTCATTACTTCAATAGATGGAGGGCACATGAAGACTTTGTCAATGAATTTGGGATCCATCTGAATTATCACATTACTGCTAGCATCTGAAACTGACCTTGTCTGTTTGTTGTAGAAGCGGGCACATTGGAGGACGAATTCTACATGATGTGCTGCCACTGGAAAAGTAGCAACCAAGTGGATGTTGCTTTCAATGATCCTTTTTATTCTAGAGCTTGGATTCATCACCTTCATTTGAGCCACGAAATTGACCATATCTACGTGGCCAATTTTGGTGTCCTGGATGTCATCAACATTGGAGGTGACCGAAGTGATTGGGAAGACTCCCTGGTACTTGTACGTCATCATCTTTGCTTTTTTTGGAGATGCTTTTGACATTGAAATTGGTCTCGATCAGATGGGTGTTGATGAGCAAAAGCCTTTAGAAAGAACTATAGCCATGATCACACAATTAGGAAAAAGGGAGCGAGTTATGAAATTCACATATCAAGTGATCATGGCCAAGGGAGGGCACTTAAAAAGGCTGGGTCAAAAATTGAGGAAGGAAGGGAAAGAAAGGAAAAGACGAAAAATCCTCTAGAGTTAGAAAAATTCAGAGGAAGAATGCATGGGTGGAAAAGATAGCTGCCCCTATAGAAGGAATTGACAAAAAGCAAGGGCAAAAAAATTTGCCACCCATGCAGGATTGGCCTGCATAGGAGGTGAATTTTGCTGCCTCTGCAAGTCGGGGAAAGAAAAGTAGGGGCAGAAAAATTTGCCACCCCTAAAATTTGGGCATGCATCGGCAGCAAAATTTGCCGCTAATGCAAGTCATTGGCAAGGATGGTGCGCGGGCGGCAAATATCGTCGCCCATGCACGAATGGGTAAGCACGGGCGGTAAATTTTGCCACCCACAAAGGTAAAAGACAGGGCCGAGACGCACAGGCAGCAAAAATCACCGCTCGTGTGGGTTTGGTGAGAAACTTTTGAAGTGAGGGGTGGTGAAAACTGCCGTCCCAACACGGAAAGAAATATGGGAAGGCTGACATGGAGGGGGAGGTGGGAGACGGAAAAAATTGCCACCCTCTCAGGAGCAGGCTGACTGGTCAAAACAACAACAAAAACACTCCAATAAAACCAAAAAGAAGAAAAAGAAGCAAAGAAGGAGGAAATAAAAGACAATAAAAGCTAAAAACAAGACCTACTTGGAAAGCTGTGCACGTTACGAGATTAAATCCACTAAAATGCACTTCAACTCGTTCGTCAGATCACCCAGATGCAAAAGGCAGGAGGAGAGGAGGAAGATTGAGAAGAAATGAGGCCCAAATCAGATTATATGGGGTGAAAAACAACCCCAACAACCCACCACGTGTGGTAATAAATGCCACGCATGAAAATTGAGGCATGCATGGGTGGCAAAATTTGCCGCCCTTGCATGTTCAGGTTAGTGCAGATGAAGGGGCTACAAAAATTGGTGCCCTTGCAGGCAAAAATGTAGGGGTGGCAAAAATTGCCGCCCTTGCGTCTCAAAGGGAAATGCATTGGTGGTAATTTTTACCACCCTTGCACAAAAATGGAAGAAAAGACACCAACTCTCAAAGAGGCAGTTGGGAGGAGGGGGGGTTCTTGGTCGCAACAAGATCGTAACTACTCTCACGTTCCTGGGCCAAGATGAGAACGAATTAAAAACCTACCTCAAAAACAAACTTAGAGAGACGAAAGATGAAATGGACAAGTTTCATAGGGGGTTATTCCCAAAAATGGGCTAAGCTGATTTTGGAAACAACAAATTAGATGTCCTCAAAGGAAGAAAACAAATCATGTACCATCTCAAAGAGGGGAAGCAACTTAGAGATATAGATAACGCAGACACTGATGAATTGAAACACAACTAAGAGTGAGTCAAATAATAATTGCACATAGCATGTGCCTAATTTATGAGCATTGGTCAAGGCACCAATGATTATATGATACTCGATGCCATTAGTCATCTCACTGGTAAGGAAAAAACCAACTACAACAAGCTCATGGCCCTACTGATCATCAATAAACCAAATCATAGCTATTGGTCTTAGGTTAATCTAATTACCACCATTAGTGTGAATCATCACTAAGAGGTACACCATGATGGGGGTCTAGAATGCAAGACTAATAACTATCGAAAGGGTATCTCAAATCAAAGTGGTGTAAGTGAGTTGTACGAGGGAAACAAATAATGAAACCAAGCCATAATCATAGTGGTTAACCAGCATTGGTCATGGCAAGAGGTAATAAGGGAAAGTGGGGGGAAGTTCAAATAAAATGAAGACCAATTGATAAGACTAGAGCAAGTCCCAAACCATCATAACTAGCTGACAACCCTACCTATAACCATGATAAATAGAGAGAGAGGGAGTTAGAACATATTGACTATGAAAAACATAGAAATGACTAACTAATTGAAGCATAATATGTAACTTCTATCCCTTAGTGCCCATGAGATTGGACATGGGATTGGGCGATTAACAGGGACCCAGAAGGGGTCCTAAAAACCAAAATAGGGTGAGAGTAGGCCCAAGGAAACCTTAGACTAAAAAAAGATGGCTGATAATGTGTCTAGAACATGAAAAAACCTCTACAATAGAAGTTTCACAGTCTGACATGCAAAAATGGGAAAACACCCAAAAAGGGCCCATAAAAAGCAAGAAAAAGGGTTAAAAAGAGGAAAAAAGAGAGAAAAGTCAATCATTTTCACTCTGGTTTTCACTTTGAGAGAGCCAAAGGAGATCTCACGAGTAACCAAAGCCCAAGCAAAGCAAACTAAGATGTGGGAGAACATCAGAGATGCACAAGATGGTCTGGGAAAGCCCTATGAATGATTTTTTTACAAATTTATTAATTTTTTTGGGATTTGGCATTTTAACTCATTCCAAATAATTCAACAGGCAAATCAGATAAAATAAAAACTCAAAATGATGGGCTAAGTGAGCTAGAGATAATGGGACCAATGGGGGCTTAAATCATGGCCCATGGAGAAAGAGATGGGGAGCCTTAGTGATCCCCAAGGTATCCTAATGTAGGTCATGACCTAGCCTACCCAATCCATGACTTTTCCCATAAAACCATGGCTTGGGGTAGGGAGGCCCCAAAAAAAGGGCTTAGGTAGATCGAAGGAGCCTAAAAGGTCCTAGAAGGGGCCTAAATAGAAAAAAAAATAAAAATAAACTAGATGGATAAAAAAATTATTTTTTACTTGCTCTTACTCATTTTTTGATTGGTAGATTAATTCATTTGGCTGTTCACTTTATTTTGCAGACACTTAAAGGAGTTAGTATACTAAATAAGGGAGGACCTTCATAAGTGAGAGAGTGGCCAACATAGTGAGATGAGATGTGAGAAGTGACCAACCAAAAGAGATTCCTAACATGGTTGGTTGAGGAGGCAGATGCTCTACCTGTGGCAAACCAATATTACCTATGAAGTACAATACTTTAGAGACTAGAGAAAATACCCTCATTACATTAGTCTAGGGACTTGGTGAACATGTTGGTGATCACATGGGTATTAGAGAGGCATGTGTTCTAGCTAGGACCCAAGATAGAGGCTATCCTCAACATTGAGGACATCTATTGAATCTATGGGGAAGAGCCAATGAGCAAAGAGGTAGAGCTACCACTAGTACATGATATATAAGTAATAGAGCTTTACTTGGTGGGAACCCACTCACAATAGAAAAACCATGAAGTGAAGATCACACAAGTGTCATTAAGGTACCCACTCTTAGAATAATGATAGTAGGGACTATGGTTAATAGGCTCTACATCAACTAGAGTATAGGGCAACTACCACTCTCATAGATAGGAGTTGTCTAATGCGCAAAGGGAGGATAGAGATATGCCTAGGGCCAATAAATCCTTACTGGATTGACTAACAACTAGATCACATCTAGCATACAGGGTCAAGTGGATTGACATAGCCTAACTTACTCATGTCTTGGGATTATGAGAGGCTCCTACTAACATGGCTAAGGACATGATATGATAATAATGCATACCTTGTACTAGAGGAAGGTATGGCATGGGCTACATAGTTTTCAAATAGCACTAGGCCTATGCGAACCATCTTGGATCCAGATGTAGTGGGTAGTTACATCCATGATCCTTATAGGTCTACAACATGGCTAGAGGATGTTAGGGTAGAGACCTACTAAATATGGGAGGACATTTGAGGTATATAGGGTTCGTATCTTCATATAAAGAGATAGTCTTTAGTAGGGTAAGATAGATGAGCACAACCTTGGCTAGTTGGGGCTTAGCTTGATAGGTAGTCAACACAGAGTGAGGGGGTGATGGTGGAGAGAGGCCACCATGGTGAGGACCAATACCACAAGGAGTATGAACTATAAGAGGGATGTAAAGACCATCAAAATTATCAGATAAGATAAGTGTATTTACTAGATATCACTTTATCTTTGTACTCATCCTTAGTGAGAGATGATATGTGACTAACACATATACTCTGTGTGTGTGTGCAAGAGACAAACCTAGATGGAATGGATCCCAAGTAGACCTATTAATGAGGGAGTTACTCTTTTATGTGGTGGTGACACCCATTATGGAGTAGGTTTCACATCTACTAGTGGGGTTAGATCCACATACTCACTTTTGGTAGGTGAGTACATGAGCCTCACTTGAGCTAGTGAGGGCATGACACTAGATACCACAAATAGAGGTAGAGTCAAAATGACATGATGAATCCATGGAAAATTAGAGGGTGGATAAATAAGAGGCCAAGGTGTGACTAGCTAAAGCAAAGGTCAAGATTGATCAGTTGTGGGTTGAGCTAGCCTAAGAGTAGACCAAAGGAACTAAGGCACCTGACATGAGGGTAGACTGGTTGGTTACACTAGAGGAAGTTGTGGCTTGGCTGATCGAGAGGTATAGATTAAGATCTCTACCTGGAGCATGACTATCATAGATATCACCCATTTATAGGCTTATTAGGGTATACATATGTAGCCATGCATGTGGTTATTTTTGGGGACTACTTGCCCAGGCTGATAGTAAGCCATGTGATGTACCTAGAGAAAACATGTATTTTTTATGATATATATATATATATATATATATATATATATATATATGATTATTTTCTCATTATTAGCACATGTGTGTTTATGATTTTGTGTGTGATGTGTATGCTTCATCTGATATAGACTACTAGATACATATGGTTTGACAGTAGGAACTACTAATAAAGAACCTAGATGCACACACATATACCAGTGACATGGATGTTAATGGTGCTATAAGAGAGGAAAGTCTTGCCTTACCACCATAGGCAACTTTCTTGGAGGGCCAAGTGGGCCCTAGACATGAAATCCCTTGAGGCAAAACCCATTGATCGAGTACTGTATGGGATCACCTTTGAGGGTTGAGAGATGAAAATCCCCATTCTCTAAAGAGGTAGTGATAAAAAAAGGGCCAAACTACTTGTGTGCAAGTTTTCCCTTCTTACAGTGATCTTTATAAAAAATAAGAACCGTATCCCCTACCTTGAATTGATGAGGGCACACCAACTTCTTAAATTGGTGGTGTTAATGGTGTTAGTAATCATGGTTGTACTTAAGAGAAATTAGATGTCGCTCATCTAATTTATTGAGCTTAATGAGGTGAGTGGCATGTTCTTCCTCATCCAAAAGAGACTCAAATGTCTTAACCCATAATGAAGGGATTAGGACCTCTAGAGGAAGAACAACCTTAGACCCATACATGAAATCACACCCTTCAATGGGTGCCATCAAGACTGGAGGATTATGAAGCACACACTTCAATTCCTTGAAATCCACTTGAACTTCAAAAAACTACAAGAATGGAGTGTCTTTACACAAGATATGTGTGTGAGGTATGGATTTGTGAGCATACTCCTCAAGGAAATGTCTGATAAAGTTGAGTCTTCCTAGGATGGACTACAACTGGATGAGGTTATGTAAGGGAGGCATCTCAAGGATCACCTTGATATTGTCAAGATCCACTTCAATTCCCCTCTTAAAAATAAGGAAGCCAAGAATTTTTCTAGAAAAAATACTAAAAGCACACTTCTCAGGGTTGAGACTGATGTGATACTCTTAAAGACACTCAAAGATGATCTTGAGGTCTTGCACATGCTCATCCTGCTTACATGATTTTCCAAAGAGATCATTGATATAACAGTCAATGATTTTATGGATAAGGTCATGGAAAATGTGGGTCATGGCATGCTGATACATGGCCTTGACATTCTTTAGACTAAAAGGCATGATGATATAGTAGAAGGTACCCCATGGGGTAGTGAACATCATCTTGTGTTGGTCTTTAGATGCAATTTGGATTTGGTTGTACCCAAAAAAACCATCCATGAGGGACATGATCTAAAATCCAATAGTGGAATAAACAATTTGGTCTATCAAAGGAGTAGGAAAGTTATCCTTTGGGTAGGACATATTGAGATCTTGAAATTCAATACAAATTTGAATAGCTCCATTCTTATTGAGAATGGGAATAATGTTGTAAATCCATTAAGGTTAGTCAATAACTTAGATAAAGGCAACTTAGATGAGTTTCTCAGTCTCTGCTTTGACTAACTAGGAGACTTTTAGAGCCATTGGCCATTACTTTTGGCCAATGGGCTGGGTCCCATTATCCATAATGAGATTATGGACAACTATGTTAGAATCCATACCCTTCATATCAATGTATTCATAAGTGAATACATCTAAAAATTCATGCAAAAAGGCAACCAAAACATCCCATTCCTCTAGGGCAAGGATAACACTGATCTTGATAATCTTAGGCCTTGCTGAAGTCTCAAGGTTGACATCTATAGATCCTTCAATGTCTATAGCATTGCCTTCCTCAAAAAAATTAAGAATGGGAGGAGTAACTCATCTAACACTTCAAGTTCAACTGCCAGAAGATCTACCTTAGGAAGGCTTAGGTTTGGTCTCTCTATGAGATAAATATCCAAACCAAGATGATTAAGGGGATAATGATACTTATGACAAGCTTGCATGAGCTTGGTGTAAGCCTTTCTTTCCTTGAATAGGTTGCATGTCGTAACATTAATGAAACAACACTTGAGATCAGACTCAACCAATCTAGTGGTCTCAATGGGAGATATATGGAGAGAGCCTATACTTTGATGGGCAAAACACGATGTAAAGGGTAGCTCAACATCTAGGGAAACATCTTGGAAGAGATCTATGAAAAGAGATGGGTTAGTTTGGTATCATGGAGTAGAAGAGGGAGTTGACTGATGTGTGTTGGACTCTAAAGGAATGAATGTTGATTGGTACTTAGTCTAATCAAAATGTTCATGTTTGAAGAAATGAGACTCAAAAATAGGGGATGTATGAGAATATATAGACCCCCATGAGGAGATAGTCAAAGCCTCACCTAAGGGATTTGTCTTTGCATAGAGCAATGCTGAGGGATCTAGGTCAGCCTCTATGGTGTGAACCTCACCTTCATGCACAAAATGCACCATGAAAAATGTGTCTAACATGATGGCTTACATGGCAACTGTCCAAGGATGGCCAAGAATCATGTTGTATGAAATATCAAGGTCTAACACATACAACTCAATTTTTACTATCTTGGGGCCAAACTTGACCTAGAGCTTCATGTTCCCCACTGACCTAACCTATGTCATTCTTTAAACCAATATAGTTATGACAAAAAGTAGAGAGCTTCTTTCGACTAATCTTGAGCTCGTTAAACACATGCATGGGCATGATATTCAATGTGGCTTCTTCGTTAATGATGCACTTCTTAACACATTAATCATCAATAGAAATGTTGATATAGAGAGGTAATTGAGCCCTTTTTACCATAATCATAACATCTAGTAAAGAGGTAGGGTTGAAAGATAAGATGGGAGGATGAGGGTGTTCATGTGCATCAGATCTTCACGTAGTGAATCCTTGTAAGAGAGACTAAGCTCATCAAAGTTGAGACCCTTTTGCTTAGGACAAAGGCAAAGAAGGTCTTAAATAGAGATCCCAACCGAGAGGCCCTACAACTCCCTATGATAGAGTAAGGATGTTGTCTAGCCTAGGGAGGGATATTACTCCTAAATTTAAATCTAACTTTAGGATTCCTTATCCCCGTAGGCTAGATAGGAGGTCCAACACCACTAGTCTCTCCAACAAGGTTGATGGATTGAATGGAGTACATGTTGACAAAGCACTTATACCTAGTAGAGGTTATGTAGATAGTATTAACAACATTACTATTCTCATGCTTAGCTTTCCCTCTCAGGTTAGCTTGGGAGGAGGAGTTAGAAGAGGTGTAAGAGCAAGAGGGAGAATGTGGGGCCTTAGAATTTATTTTATTCTTTTTCTTCTCCTTATCTTGGTTAGGCATAGGCTCTTTGAAAACATTCAACTTATGATTAGGTTTTGTAAGAGGATAACTCTGTGATGGAGGTCAGGCTTGCCCACCAAACTTTTAGGTAGCATAATTGACATCATTGTGCCTCCTCATCCGATGGATGTTGTAAGACTTGGTGGAGTTAAAATGAAACACCATATATTATTTTACTGTGCTTGATTCAAAAACATTATTTTCAACTATCTTCTTTCTCAAAGTATTCACC
Organism: Torreya grandis; assembly: GCA_037957365.1. Taxonomy (NCBI): domain Eukaryota; kingdom Viridiplantae; phylum Streptophyta; class Pinopsida; order Cupressales; family Taxaceae; genus Torreya; species Torreya grandis. The sequence continues at coordinate 156,993 of JARHVA010001167.1, read as the reverse complement.
TCATGACTATCCTTCTTCTCAGGAGGAGAATCAATGACACCATCACCGATCACATTTCAGTTATGATCGCATGAAGAGGATGACTTTTGGGAAGGTATGGGATGCATGCTCATATGTATCTTAAACACTTTGATCTTTTAAAACTCATTAAAAACTTCATCATAAGAGGTAGGTTCATGATTGAGGACCTCAAGGTGAACCTCCTACCTCAATGCTTGCATAAACATATCATAAAGTTGGTCATCCAAGAGACTAGTCCTACAAGTATGAACAACTAAATTCCATCTACACATAAAATCAAAGTTTGACTCACCCTCAGATTTTACCATGGAGGTGAGTGACTAGATGCTAAGGTTAAAGGGTCTAAAAATATCAAAATATTGGAGGAAGTCATCTAGAAGGAGATGGAAACTAGAGAGAGAATCTAGAGGTAGATTTTGAAACTAGACAAGATCTTTGACTCGTAGAGAATATGTGAAGAGATTCAACATCATGCCTTCATCATATTCCCAATCCATACACACCATCATAAATGCTATAATATTCTATGTGGGATTGGAGTTCCATGTCCCATTGAACTTAGGCAATTCAATGATAGGATTAGGAAGAGGAATAACATACACCCAAGGGGCTAGAGGGTTCTGACAGAGATCCTCATAAGCATGGTTGATAGCAAGCTAGTGATGAACTCCAAAAGGGGGATAATGATGGTGATGATGTTGATTATGTCTATAGGCATTACCATGACCATGACCATGGGGAGGATGATTCTAAGGTGGCTCCTAATAGTGAGGATGCTCATGATGGAAATAATCTCTACCATGGGGTGGAGAATGGCCATAGGAAGTGTGATGGTCCCCACAGGGATGATGGGAAGACATGGCATGCTCATGGAAATGATCATGATGACTAAAATCTTTATGTTATTGATCAAGTGACATCAATTGAGGGTCAATCGATGGGTATTGATGTTCTAAATAGGCCTCTCATGGATCTCTAATTCATAGATGATGATCCAAATCATCACGCTCATCAAAAACTCTAAAAGAAGGAATAGGAGGATGGGAGGAACCCCCATGATGGGGATACCTCATCAAGTTAGAATACCCATGACCCACAACATGGATATGAGGATGTTCTTACTCTAGAGTCTTCAATTAGGAAAGAGGTAGGAAACTCGCATGAAAATTAGTCAAGGTAATTACAACTAAGTGGGTGCGGGCTCTATTTCCAGAGGAAGTACACTACAAACTCTTAGGGGGATAATGATGAACTTCATTCACCTAAATATATTTATGACAATAATTAATGATCATATTTATCTCATCAGTCCTAGTCACAGAAGGGGTTCCTCATCACCTCGAATGGGTGAATGAGATGCTCCATGAGGCTGAGATGAAACATCCTCAGATGAATGAATCTCAAATTAGTGAAAAGGAGACTGAGTCTATTGGTTATATTCCTACCAATCTTATTCCCTTTCAAATTAAAGAGGGTATATACTACAATGTTGGGTCAATGAAAGCTATTAGATCATATGGTGTTTATGGTGTTCTATTACAAATGTAGCTTACTCATTAGTGAGCTCAAGGATGAGACTCTTAATCTGTCAGGATTAGAATCCCAAGGGTGGGAGACTGGCCATGGATGTAATGAATCATGAAAAACATGAAAGACAATAAAAAAGGAATATTGATGGAAAACCAATAAGTAGAATGACACATAACCAAAGTGAGAGAAAACAACCAAGGTGAGAGCCGAAACACAATTGAAAGCAAAGCATAATAGTTAATAGAGGGGAGTTGGCTAAGAGAGCTCTAAATGGGATAGAACTAATGTGAAACCATATGTGAGGTCCCACAGGGTGTGATATAATATAGCTCAAAGAATCTAAATGGAACCACCAGTGTTTGGCAGGGTGCTAAAGTAAACCACTAAGAGGCTAGAAGGCTTAGGGATTCTATGAGATACATGAGGTCTATAGTGGCTATCTAGTTTTCTATATTTCACTAGGATATAAACAAACTTATGACCTAGGCTAGGGCTAGATTGATTAGGCACACAAAAGATGTAAGTATCTCTAGTAGATCCAACCACAATAACACAAGTAGTTAAGACTAGACTATTGATTGCATATAAATTATGGAAACAACAATACTAACTAAAGAGAGCTAAAAAATGAAATGTAAATCTAGATGCTAAGACACTTTTAGGAAAAATGAAAGATGATTTAAGAATTAAAGACATTTTCAAAAATAGGGTCAAGATCATGCCTAATCTAGGTTTGAGCTATCTTTTGAATTTAACACTATTATTTTCTAACAATGTAATGTTCTATTTTAGCAAGAGAGGGATATTTCTTAAGCAAGTTGTATAGTTCGTTTTAAGCATGTAGAGTCCTCCTATGTAATAGAAATGTTTCTAGTGAGAGCATAACATGTAGTGGTAAATATTTCAAGCAATGAAGATATCTTGTAACCATATATGAATGCATAAACTTTAGAAACTATTCTAAACAATGCATAAAGCAACTAACTCATCAAAATAAATCAAACCCTAGCATATATACTACACAAAACAATGGAATTTCACTTTGCATAAAAAATTTCCCTTAGATCAAGCTGAAAGATGATGTTCATATGTTCTACCAACCAAGAATCCAAGTTAGGAAGCAATGTAGGAGGAAGACCAAGCTATCTGTAAGCTGAAGTGCAAACCAAAAGCCAAGAGCAAAGGAGGAGGTGAAGTGAGGACTTGAAATGGTGTAAAATCTCCAACAAAGTGCATAAATAAGGTGAAATGCCAAATTTAGAAGTTAAAATCAAGCCATAAGGAAGAAGTAACAATTGAGAGCAACAATGGAGTCTTCAAGTAAATGTGTAACAACATATGGGATCCTCTATCACCAATCAAGCTCAAGAGTACCAAGAATGAATCAAGAAGGCTTGAGAGTCAAACGAAGGAAGAAGAATCAAGAGAGAGTATAGAGTGAGAAAAGAGAGGATCAAATGAAAGATAATGAGGCATATATCCCAACCCCAATCTATCAAAAGACCTAAAACTAGCCATTTTTAAACGTTTGGGCCCAAACAGGCACTTTTAGACATGTTTTGCATAGGCTGCTGCTTTGGTGAAGGAAATATGTGGCCTAGGCCATGGGTTTTTGATGTAGAGGGCTTAATAAACTCTATCTTAATTACATGAAAACATGAAATAAGAAACTTTGTGACTTACTTTTATCTCTACCTTAATTAATTGGTTTTGATCTCTGTTTTGTCTTATTTATTCTTTGTTTTAGTACCCTGCATACATCTCAAAGCCTACTAACAAATACCTATTTCCAATTCTTACCTATGTAATGTCAACTTGATTTTATTCCTTACTTGTCATTTCTTTCTTGGTTCTTATATTTTGGTTAAATTACACAATGTCCTTATCACTACTTGGAATTACTTTGTATATCACTTATATCAGCTTATTTGTTTATTTATATACTTTAGGGTTACCTGTGTAATAACCTCAAGAGTATGTCTTTTTAGTATTAATTATTTATCCCTATTCACAAACTTTTTCTACACTAACTATGCAATCATTGACTTGTTTACTCACTTACTTTTACTACCTGGCACACACATTTTATCACCTTTTTATGTTCATGTGCTTAAAAACTGGTTCAAAGTTCACTATGCCTTTCACTATCTCAAATCAGATCCATGCTATTTATTATGTGATTTATAGGTACTATTTGATCCCCCCCTTAAACTAAAAATCTATCCAACAACTCCTATTTCTTCACCCACTTATTGACCTCTATTTTAGGCCTGTGTAACTTATGCACGAAATCCAAAACAAACTCATAAATCCATTAACATGCATAAAAAACTTCAAAAATCATTGTCTCTCCTCTATCTTTCCTATGTTCAATCTTTTGAAGATGTCTTTAGTCTTTGTGCCCACACAAGCATAATATGTAGTCAAGTAAGAGCTAAGACTTTGGGGTTTCTTTTATTTCCATTGCTTTCCATAACCTCTAATCTCTCATTACATTCTATCACATCTACCAACAATTCCTCAAACCAATAATTCATTCTTGAAGGATGTCTATCATGATTCAGTCTTGCATTCAACAATGTTTTCTTCACACTATCCTTATACCAAAACAACTACAAATTATTCATCTTTCATTCATTCAACTAGTTTCTAAACTGCCTGTGTTCTTCATGATAGGGTTAGGCATACCTTTCTTAAGGATTGGAATATCCTTAAAAGTTTAATCTCCCAAAACACCTTAAGATCATTTAAAAAAACACTTACCTGATGGTTTCAATTCTTAGATAATCTCTCATCACATTTTAATAATTTGAAGTACACACACAATCCTCTTAATGCATCTTTAGAGGTTCATTCTCAACTAGAAACCATAATAATATGTTATAGAATATTGTCTCCATCAAAATGCACAAATTATAAAGTTTTATCAGATAAATATCTAGTTACACAAGATTTCCTTTGAACGCATGCCAAGTGTATTATCCAATGCATACACGTATTTATCCAATCTATTCAAACTATTTCTTGATGTATATGTAAAATCGAGTCTGTTTGATTTGATGCATAGTTTATTCCTTTCTCAAGTTAAAAATGCATGATCAATTCTCTTTTCAACAATGATATAGAAGCCAACACATATTAGGAATTAATATAAAATCCAAAAATTGATCTTTGGTCTCAGATAATGTTACCACACTTAACTCTGAGATAATAAATTATTTTAAACAATTCAAATCACCTTTTTAAATCAAGAGCCACATTAGTTTCCTCTCTCCACATTACAGAACATGCATGCTTCAAGAATCTACTAAATGTGTTTTACAAGTGCCACTTTCCTATATATATCCACACATGATAATTTTACCTCAAACACACAGTGACTTACAGTCTTATGTTGGACTCTTTCATTTAATGATAATGAAACAACTTATTTTACACCCAATTACCAACTGTGCCTTGAAAGAAAGTCTTTCTCAATGTTTATAGACAATCACTATCAACTTTAATTTTTTTTAACCTTATCGACCACTATACAAAGTTATTTAATTGAAAATACCAGAATGCATTAGTTCACCTTCGTTCAATGAAAATATTGTGATTTCAACTACCTTATATACACAATGAAAATTTGAAAAAGAACACAATGCACTTACCTTTTTTTTAATAATTACCATCTTCAATTGAAATCATATGATAGTATTTTTCATATGAATGACATATTCTGCATCATTTCTAACTTAGCACACATAGAAAACTCAGATTTTATCAACAGTTTGCATTTCAAGATGAAGAACTTTCTATATGCTTTCTTGGGGATTCTTTACATTCTTATTTTCACTCCACCCCCTTCTATTTTATCCTACTTGGAATGATTCACCACTAAATCTAGAAAGACCATCTATTTTAAGACCCTAAAAATCTATAACTAATTTTATAACTACTTTACTACGTTGGGTAACTGACTCAACTACACAACAAAATGTTTTCACATGGTGTTATTAACCCTTTATTAGCACCTAACTACCTAATCATTAACTTGAGACCTCTTAATACAAGGATGTAGGTCTCTAAACTCAATACAACTAAATAAATTAGAAAATTTAATGTATATACAAAATGTGGTAGTGATGCTCCTGCATCATACTACTGAGGAGCAAATAAAACTTTCCCTAAAATTCATAAATGATATAGCTACGAGACTCTTTGCAATATCCTTTTTCCACATAGATCCTAAGGTCTGTTGATATTCTTAAGCCTTTATAATGCTTTCTCTTCTTGGTTCCTTTTTGTTTTACTTCTCTCTTGCTCATTCCTTTGAAATCTTCTTATGCTTTGATCTTCCACCTTATCACCTTTAGCTTCTTAGTGCCCTCCTACAACCAACTTACACATGGAACACACAAATTAATAAAAATAACCTGCTTTTCATCTTCTTGGAAATCTCCTACTTGGTCATGCTTTCTTGTTTTCACCATGCTTGCTTCTACTGTAACTTTCTTTTCTTCATCCTCCACCTTGTCACCACACAATGTATTCTCTAAATCTGCTATCTCCCTTTCTAATTGCTCAACACTTTCATATATAAACTAAAAATCAAATTCCTCTTATCCTTTCATGCCTTCAATGAGGCTCCTAAACTGATCCACTTCTTTTTCTTGGTCATGTTCTTCACTTATGTGGTTGAAACCTTCACCCAATTCATTTGGATGCTCATTCCAAAACTTATGCATCTCCATCTTCAATTCCCTGCACATCTTCCTCTTTTTTTTGCTGTATACTCATCCACATCACCTTCATCTTCCTTTGGTGTCAAACTAAATAATTCATCCTGATTCAATTCAATCTATACAAGTACTTCCTCATGTACTTCTTCTTCACTAATGTTGCACCTTCATATGTTTAAAACACCTCATCATATGTTGTTGTACTTTCTTGTCCTTCAACCAACACATCCTTTAGACTCAATGTACTTACATAAAACTCATCTTACTCAATTTTCAAATAAGAATATTCATCAAAATTAATATTAAATTTAATACCTTGTACCTTTTGTCTCTCCTCCAATCTTTTTTGGCTGCAATATTCCTCATTCTTGCCTATCATAAGTCATGGTACTATTACAACTTCTCTTTCTCCCTCATCTTCATCCAATGGCTCACCTTCTTTAGGACATCACAAGTTTGTGTCCCTATAATTAAATTCCCAATCAATTTCTTCTTCACCTGAATGCAAACATTCAAATAAATCATTAGTCAAATTTTTGTGAGGCTTGTTTGCCTCCTTGCATCTTTCTCTAGGCTGCCTTGATAATTTATTTATCATTTGTCTTCTTCTCTCCTCCATCAATTTCTTGAGAGGCCACTTCACCTTCTTCATTATGCACACTTGGAATCTTGGTCTCAACTCTTCTAAGATCTTGTCTAGCCTTGCCATTGCCTCTTTCAGTTTTGCTATCTCCTTCTCTCTTTCTAGCCATCTTTACTTTGCTTCCATCTTCTTTTTTTCCATCTTCTTATTATGGCAATATTCATACATCAAGACCTTCATCATTATCATTATTTCCACACTTCTTGACAAGTCTTCCATATTTTTCTCTTGACCATTCATTTGGTCTCTCACTTGACTCTCTTTCTTGGAGTATTTCTCTTGTCCTCACCTGGGACTCTTATCTTCTCTTTTCCTGCCTATAGGAATCTCATCAAGCTCACCTATGAGCTTCTCTCTTGAGATTCTTAATAGCTCTTCTCTTTTTCTTCAGACCTTCTTGGCTAAGGGATTTTCCACACATTCTTTCTTTTACTTATGTTTCTACCTCTCTTTCACATTCCCCTGGATCCTCTTTATCTCATTCCTAAAATCTCTGTTAGCTTCTCACAAAAACATCTCAAAGTAGCCTTTCATCACATTCTCATCATCCTTAAACATGTACTAAACACAATGTTTACCAAAATCTTATTCAATTATTTCAAAAAAACTTAATACATACCTTGCCACAAAAACTTCAAGCTCTGATACCAAAATGATGCAGAGGGATTAATAAAATATATCTTAATTACTTAAAAACAAGAAACTTTTTCACTTACTTTTAACTTTATCTTAATTAACTAGTTCTGATCTCAAATTTTTCCTATTTATTCTCTATCTTAGTACCATGCATACATCTCAAAGCCTACTAATAATTACCTATTTCCAATTCTTACCTCTATTGTCAACTTGCTTTGATTCCTTACTTATCATTGCTTTCTTGGTTCTTGGATTTTCGTCATAGTACATAATGTCCTTATCACTACTTAGAGTTACCCTAAATATAACTTATATCTAATTATTTGTTTATTTATATACTTTATGGAAACTTATGTAATGATCTCAAGAGTATCTCATTTTAGTATTTATTTTTCATGTATATTCACAAACTTGTTCTAAACTAACTATGCAATCCTTGACTTATTTACTCACTTACTTTTACTACCTAACACACACTTAAATTTTATCACCTTTTTGTGTTCATGTGCTTAAAAAATAGTTAAAATTTCATTGTGGCTTTCACTATCTCAAATCAGATCCTTACCATTTATTATGTGGTCTATAGGTGCTATTTGATCTCCCCCTTAAACTATAAATCTGTCCAACAATTCCTATTTCTTCTCCCACTTGTTGACCTCTATTTTAGGCTTGTGTAACTTATGCACATAATCCAAATCAAACTCATAAATCCATTAACATGTATATGAACCTTCAGAAATCATTGTCTCTCCTCTGTCTTTCCTATGTTCAGTGTTTTGAAGATATCTTTAGTCTCTCTGCCTGCACAAGAATAATCTGCAATCAACTACGAGCTAAGACTTTGGGGTTTCTTTTATTTCCACTATTTTTCACAACCACTAATGTATCATTACATTCTATCACATCTACCAAAAATTCCTCAAACTAATAATTCCTTCTTGAAGGACATCTATCATGATTCATTCTCATATTCAATAATGTTCTCTTCACACTGTCCTTATACCACAACAACTAAAAATTACTCATATTTCATTCATTCAATAAATTTCTAAATTGACCATGTTCTTCATGAAAAGGTTTGACATACCTTTCTTAAGGATTGGAATAACTTTACAATTTTAATCTCCCAACACACCTTAAGATCATTAAAACAAGCACTTACTTGATGGTTGTGATTCTTAGATAAGCACTCATCACATTTTAATCATTTGAAGTACACACACAATCCTCTCAATGCATCCTTAGAGTTTCATTCTAACCAAAAATAGTTATAATCTATTAAAGACTATTATCTCCATCCAAATCCACAAATTGTAGAGTTTTATCAGATAAATATCTAGTTACACAAGATTTATTTAGAACTTGTGCCAAGTGTCTTATCCAATGTATACACATATTTTTCCAATCTATTCAAACTATTTATTGATGTCTATGTAAAATTGAGTCTATTTGATTTGACACATAGTTTATTCCTTTATCAAGTTAAAAATGTATGCTCGGTTATCTTGTCAACAATGGTATACAGGCCAATGCATGTTAGGAATTAATATAAAATCCACAAATGGATTTTTGGTCTCAGAAAAAGTTACCACACTTAAATATGATATAATAAATTATTTTAAACAATTCAAATCACCTTTTTAAATAAAGAATCACTTCAATTTCCTCTCTCTACTTTACAAAACATGTATGCTTCAAGAATCTAGTAAGTGCATTTTACAAGAGCCACTTTCCTTTATATATCAAAAAAATGATCATTTTGACTCAAACACGCAGTGACTTATAGGATTATGTTGGATTATTTCATTTAATGATGATGAAACAACTTGTTTTACATGCAATTACCTAATGTGTCTTGAAATAAAGTATTTTTTAATGTTTATATACAATAACTATCAACTTTTAAATAAGTTTACCTTATCAACCACTATGCAAAGTTATTTAACTAAAAATACCAGAACATGCTGGTTCACCTTCATTCAATGAAAATATTGTGCTTTCAACTAGCTTATATACATAATGAACATTTGACAAGAATGCAATGTACTTACCTTTTTTTATAATTAATGTCTTCAATCAAAATCATATGATTGTCTTGTTCATATGAATGACATATTTTACATCATTTCTAACTTGGCACACACATAAAACTCAAATTTTATCAACAGTTTGCATTTAAAGATGAAGAACTTTCTATATGCTTTCTTGGGGATTCTTTACATTCTTCTTTCCACTTCACCCCTTCTATTTTCTCCTACTTGGAATGATTCACCACTAAATCTAAAAATACCATCTATTTTAAGAACCTAAAAATCTATAACTAATTTCATAACTACTTTGCTACATTGGGGAACCAACTCAGCTACACAACAAAATGTTTTCACATGGTGTTATTATCCCTTTATTAACACCTAACTACCTAATCATCAACATGATACCTCTTAATACAAGGATGTAGGTCTCTAAACTCAACATAGATAAATAACTTGGAAAATTTAATGTATATACAAAATGTGGTAGTGATTCTCCGGCATCAGTTTTCTTCACACAAACCATGACCTAGGTGAAACAAGGGCTTAGCTGGTCAACATGCTCCTGAAAGGCCCTAGGGTGTCTCTAGAAGGCTTGTCTTGTGTATAAAAGGGACAAGATCAACTAAGGATGTATGGAGGGTAAGAATATGATGTGGGAGAGGTCCAAGCAGGTGGTAGATGTCTTAAAGTGGGATGATCAGGGATGGTAGTCTACACGTGAGTTGATGTGTAATCATAGGGATGAGTAGAGTCATGGGAAGTATGATTATAGAAAATTCAATAATGTTATAAGTATTCCCTCACTTTTAAAATAATCTCTTATCAATTTACTAGATCACTTACCTTGGTCTGAGCATGCGAGTTAAGTTCATTGTAGATTTAATATATGTTAGAGAGTTACACTGTGATACTATATTAGCAGAAGGAATGGTCGATCATCAGACTCAGTTATATAAATTCTCACACATTGATCTTGAATCTCTTTTAAATTCTTCTTCTTTAGACTAACTTGAACTTGAAGACATTTATGAGCATGAGTAATCTTATGATATTGATGACTCTTTTTCTAATACAAATTATAATAGTAGTGATGAGGAAATACATCCATCATCTCCTTGTCACCTTCTATATGTTGAGGAACTATTCCATGATCAACCTACCCTTATTCCACTTTAGACATTATAGAGAACTGATATACAGATCTAGGACACATTATATATCAGAAAATCTATACTATATATTTAGGGCATTTAATAGTCTTTTATTGCCTTGTTACACCATCATTACTTAGAGTAGTTGGCCCTCCTACTTTATATCAGGAGATTTTTTTTGGGATAAGAATCACACTATGGTTGAAGATCCATCAGGATCTTGGTGGACTCATTCACTATTCTAGGGTGATCCACTCTTCATTACATCTACTTCTGATCCATAGTCATCTCTGAGAACTCCGTTATAGGATACTGGATGGCTTCAAGTAGTTGTAAACTCTAATAGGGATTTTTAGCTCCCTTATCTTCTTTACTCTATTTTAGGGGAATAGTTTTGTCCTATGGTTTTTTTATTCCTCTTCACTTTATGAGAGTTATATTGTACTTGGGTACCTCATTAGGCCTTGTTGTTAGGGCCCAATTCTTATACCCACCTAAGTTACACTTTAGGGAGGTGGTAGTGTAGGATTTTTTCTCACTTTTGGTTTTACCTACATTGTTGTTAGTCAAATTGCTTAGGGTTGTTAAGGTCATTAAGGGAAATACATTTTATGTATTTTCTAATTGTGAGTTGAGTTATTACCTTTATGGTGACCTAATTTCTCACTATATAATGTAACTCCTTTGTAATTTTTGGCTAATGAATTAGATAATTAACTTATGAAGCTCTATTTTACTCCACATTTCCTCTCACCTAATTATAATATTTTTGTGCAATCTATGAAGTTCAAAGATATTGGATTAATCCAACAAAAAGCTCCCCAATCTCCATAAATATCTTCCCAAACTTTCCATACTCCAACTAGTTCCTCCAAAATGCCTTCCCAAAAGAATCAACAACCATCCCCCTAAAGACAAAACTAAGTGAGAAAAATAAGAGAAGCCTAAATTTCATATCCCAAGGATTTTCCACCCAACCCAATGAATGAGAGAGTATTTTTATTATAAGAGTCACCTCAAGTATTACAAGCCCATAACTCCACTTAAAGACCTTACGTGCCCATGTGGACTTACTTATCCAAGTCATCCACTTAGTACAAAGTCAAAAGGGTCCTTTACACTCAGGAATAATTTATCTTACATTGTCCAAATTTAGAATCCACAAGCACATCCACCCACCCTACTCTAGGGCCTAATTAATAATTCATCTAGCATTCTTAGAGAGGCTAGACATAAGTTGCTAATAAAATCAATTATAAAAATCCTCATGATTTATGTGAATTTAAATATTTATTGGATTAGTATATATATATATATATATTAACAAATAAATATTTCAACGTAAAGGAGGGAAATTTTTTTGAATTCTTATGCATCTAAAGGATCAATAGGATAGGCAACATATGTCGACAATAAGTGCATAATGGTTCAAACAGATGGGGAATTAAAAAATGAAGAGAGGACTTGGTCTTCAAATTGAATAAGGCATTGTATGGCTTGAATCAATCACCCAAAATGTGGAATCATAAGTTTGACAATTATGTGGTGTAATTGGGATTGCACTAAAAAAATATGATCCTTGTATTTACTACAAGATAGTGATAAATTTATTATCATAGTTCTCTATGTGGATGACGTGTTGCCTAGAAATGAAAAGTGTATAATAAAAAATGTGAATTCTCAACTACTTATGTAGTTGCACATGAAATATATTAGTGTTACAAGATTTATCTTGGGCATATAAATCAAATAAGATCATGAAAATAAGAAGCTATAACTAGATTAGAGGAAGTAGCTTGATATGGTACTAAAAATGTTTAGTTTGTAGGAATAAAAACCTATGGACACATGTTTTATAGTTGGTTAGAAAATATTAATTGCACAATTTCCAAAGACATAACATGAGCTGGAGGATATGGTTTAGGTTTCATATGCAAGTGCAATGGGAACACTATTTTACCAAATGTTCTATATAAGAATTGACATTGTAAAATAATGGGAGTGATGAGTATATTCATGTCTAATATAAGAAAGGAACATTAGGTGGTGATGAAGAGAATATTCAAGTATCTATATGGGAATTATAACTTTATGATTTTTTATTAGGGAAAAATTGGTGAAAGTAAGTTTTTGAATGCACAAATATTTTTGGATTATTATTGGGATTGAGATCTTGATTTTCTTAAATATATCAGTGTCTATGTGTTCAAATTATTTGGTGTAGTTATAAGTTAGACGAGGAAATGATAGGGCAATGTTATGATACCCACCTCAAAATTTGAATATCTCATATCCATTCTTATGATCAAGGAAGAACTATGGATTAAAAGGTTATGCTATGGAATTGAGTTCACACAAAATGATGCAAGGATAGATTGTGATAGTTAAAGTGCAATATATCTGATAACTAAACTTGATTATCATTATTAAATTAATCACATTGATGTGCTATACCATCTTGTAAGGTAAATTGTAGAAGAGAGAAACATACATTTGGATAAGGTGGAAATGAAGGAAAAAAATTTGAATTCATTGACCAAGAGAGTGAGTATTAAGAATTTCACTTTATGCATAAAGGATATGGGAGTAGATTTTTGAACCAATAAAGGATGAATGAATGCTCCCTTATGATTTGGAAATGTAACAAATTTATATGGATATGTGTAATGGTAATTATGTGAAAGGATGGTGTTGTGTAAGGTGTAGGATATTGTACAACTTGATTGCATAATAAAATATGTTTGTATAGGATTGTGCAGAGACTATCTATGATAGTTGTGCTAGGTTATTAGTATGCAAGAATCATGGTAGACTATACAAGGTTCTCTACACAGTTTCATTTCACTATGGAAGGTTGTGAATTCTAGTGTAGTGATTGAGTTATGAGGAGTTATGCAACATGTAAAATAAATAGAGGTTAGATTAAGGGGTTTCAATAAACTTATCTAATTATATTATTCACACTGAAGAAGTATGGGAAAAATATTGGTAGTGATCTAACATGAATCTATAAATGAACATTATAAAATGATCACTTGGCTTATTATTTGGTGACTTTAAAGTTACATGGTGTGTGAGCATTACAAAGTAAGTGCAGAATATAAGTATAATTATTCATAGAAAGAGTAGAGTAGATGTATGTATTTTTTTGGCAAGCATGACTATTAAATACACATGATGTAGAGTGTGCATTGTAATATATAATAAATCATCGAATGAAGGTTACATAACCTAACTGTTGATGCTGGAAAGTGCACCCTGCAGCAGGAAAATGGATTCCTGCCCTCTCCCCGCAACATGGAAACCCCTCTCTCGCTTGTGGGATGGCGAAGCAGGAGAGGAGAGTCTCTAGGTATGGGCTAGTTCCCTTTGATGTATCTTGTTTGTTTCAGGTAGCACAAAATATAGGTATATAGGTATACTGGGGGGGATGAAAAGAGATAGAGAAAAAGCATGAAAACAAACAACCTACTCTAAAAGAGGTGATACACCAAAAATAGGTTGACCTTCCACATCCACACTCAGGATCAGGGAAAAACATACATACACTCAGATCTGGCAGAAAAGACCAGGTCTCTGGGATGACAGGGAGGTTCTTATGGAAAGCACAAGAAACAGGGACTCACCAAGGTGCTGAGAAATACACACTGTAAGCGACCTCACCTGTTTTATACCTCCAAAATAGAACTCTACTCCTGGCAGCAGCAGACAGTGGCACTTTGTAGATCACAGGTTTGCTGGTGTTGAACCTGTGAGAGCATCAAGAGACAATGACTGGACACAGATTAACATTCAATGCATACATAGAAAGATCCATCCAAATAGAGGTAAAACTATCTTTTATTGATTCAGGTGGAAAATTTGGAGAGCAGTGCTCTTTACAAAAGTGGGGAAGATCTTCTGATAAATGAACAAGTCTGCCCATTTATAGAGAAAAGCCAAGAGGAGTCTCATTGGAAAGAGTGAAAAAACACTATTGATGATGTCATAAGTCTACCAAGACCATGCTTGTTGCCTCGTTTTGCATGCTGGTCTTCTCCTCCGGTGGCTAGGCGGGTTTTTTCTTGTGTTCTATAAGTGTTTTTTGCCGCCTCATGTTGTGGGTGGTGAATTTGCCACCCGCTGCAGTGGATTGCATGTAGGACTTCTACCAACGTCGGCCTATGTAAGCTACCGACGGCGGTAGTTTTGCCGACGTCGGCCGATGTTAGTGGCCTCTTTTTCTCCACCGGTGTTGTGGGCGGTGATTTTTCTACCCTCTACATTGCATGTAGGGGGTCTCTTTTTACCCGCCCGTGTTGTGGGCAGTGATTCTGCCACCCTTTTTGCATTTTGTCTGCCCTTCCTTTTTTGCTAAGTGTCGAACGCCCCAGTTTTTTCCCTTCTTTTTGTGAACATTTGAAGACTTTGCCTCTTGCTACTGTGAATGCCAACGAACTAGGCCAATGAGCCAATGCTCTAAAATGGAGCTGTCGAACCCTAAAGGCAGACCTTGCAACTCGAAATGACTGGCCATGCAAAGCAGGTGTAGAAGGTGACCGAGATTTTTCTTGAGGGACAAAATTGGGTCAAAAAATTGGTGACTCACAGGGGAAGCGTGCTTGCTAGGCTTAGAACTCAATTGCCTTACATTCCATTGGGTGCAGAGTCAGATGGTGACTTTTGAAGAGAGTTCTCCATAGCTTGATAATTTTAGAATCAGATACACAGAATTTACCTCCAAATGAAGGAAAACACACAAGGCTAAAAACAACTACCTATGCAAACTGCACTTTAGGGAAAACAGGGAAAACAACCGAAAGAAAACTATTATATACATCTAACCAGGAATGTTTGCATCCCTCCTGGATCAAAAGGAAAATTTCTCAAGTCCCCTTCTTGGCGAGAAGACTTATGGTTGCAGGCAAGTAGCTGAAAGAAAATGAGATTTGATGACTTACTCTTCCTTCCTGTCCCCTGAGTTGGTTGAAAACTGAGGGGATCAAAATCAAACATGCCTCCAATATATACGTATTCTGATTGTCCATGGAGGCCTATTAAATGCTAGTCTTTGATATTGGTGCTCCTTACCAAGAAATCAATCACTGCTAGCTCATCACCGTAAGCCTTCTGATCTGCACATTCCTTCTGCAATATATCATGGTCTGACTCAGTTCCTTCTGCCTCTTTGAAAACTCTGTCAGACTCGTCCTCTGCTTCCTCTTGGCCTTCTTGAAGAAGGGAAAATGTGGTGATGTCTAAAAGGGACTCACAAAATGATTGCTCATCCCACAAGACTTCACTTTCCTGTTTAAAGCTCAGTTCTTCAAGGCATTCCTCTAAGAAGATGGACCTCTCCTTTTCCTCTTTGCTGATCAAGATTTCTAGATTTTTAAAAATATTCTCCTGATCCTCCTCTAACTCAGGTTCTTCCATGTAGTCATCCTCATCAATACAATAAGGAAGTTCATCGAACAGAGGAGAAGAGAGCTTACCATGCATTTGTTCCTCCTTGAATTGCTGGAACATCCGCATATACGCAAGGCCTGCATCTTCTCCACTACTGATAAGGTCTTCACAAGGAGTATCAATGATGATTTCTTCTTCGTTGTCACTCATAATAGCCTCCTGAAGACTTGCAGATTGGATCTTTTGTTCCTCTCCTGCCTCTTGCAAAACAGGTTCTTCCTCGAGAAGGGGTAAAGTGGAGAAAGCAGGTGGAAGAGGGAACAGTCCTTGAGCTAGAATCGAATGATTCTCTTCTCTCCACTTAATCAGCACTTCATCAATATTAGGGGTGGCCTGATAACTCTTTTGGAAATGTGTAATTGGGGTGTGCTCAGGCATGGAATGTGATGTTTGGCCTGAACCGTCCATCACACATTAGCTGAGGGAACTCTCTTTGAATTCCAAATCTGCTATTCTCTTGCCCAGATCTTCTTGGAAAAGCTTTTCTTGGAGGCTACCAGCATCATCATAGGCAGGCGCAACTTCAGCTTCTTCAAGGTTTTGATAAAAACCTTGCTTTTCTTCTTCTACTTTGCTGCCCCATGATTACACTGTCTTCCCCCAATTCAGGATCTCTGAATTAAAATTCTGCCCCTGCGAACGGGCAGCAACTTTTTTCTCCACGAGGCCCTGAGGCTCCTCCACAAGGTCTGGAAATTTTAACTCTCTTTTAAGGAGAAGCTTCATCCTAGCCTCTAAATCTTCAATTTGTCTGGCTAGGTTTTCTTGAAAGAGTCTTTCTTGGAGGTCACTAGCATGATCCTCTTCAAAGCTCTGAGCTGGTCCTTGGCATTCTTTCCTCCAACTTGATATTTGCACATCATGCTGGAAAACTTGGGGAGGCTGAGGAATGCAAGGAAAACACTGTTGGTGTGTTGGAAGAGCCTCTAGAAGAGGGACGTGCTAGCTAGTGGTATTATTTTTGATGGAAGATTCCTAATCTAAGGAGTTGAAAAGATTGATCTCCATGGGAGGTTGCTCTAATGCCATTTGGTGTTGGAAAGCCAAGTGCACGAGATTGGGAGCAACTGTATTTGATGAGTTGGAGTGAGCAAATGCAATTTGATAAAATGGATTTGGTGTAAAAGAGGGGGTTTTCTTCAGGGTAGGAGGGGGCACGCAAGGCTGGCTGCCTTGAAAAGATGGATTTCTCCATTTTGGCGCCTCTTCCTTCATGGATTGTACGACTTGCGCTTGCCTAAACAAGCACTCCTCTTTATACATCAGCTCCTGCTGATATTTGTACTGCTCTTCCAGCCTGTCGATTTCCATTGTCTGTCTCTCAAATTCCAATGCCACCTCCCTTATAGTTGCAGGGCAACTAGGAGAGCTACTTGAGGGGATTGCATAAAATTCTGAAGTCTGATCATTTTCACATGAAGGAAAACAAAACCCATGATTTTTTGCAAAAGAAGTATACATACATAGAAAAGGATGATTTCTGATGGCACCAAGCTGCTTAACCAGTGGATTTAACTTGGAGTCGCCAGATGCTGAAGGAAAAAAATTTGATCTACTTCAATAGGACCAACATCAATCCTGCAACCCTACTGCATTAAAAAACTAGGAATCCCACCAGGCGTGCCAAAACTGTTGACGCGCACAGTGTTGTATTGGTGGTTCCTCTATTGTAATAGGATTAGTGAGTAACCCTGCAACTTTTTTGATTAAAAAACTAGGAGTCCCACCGAGCGTGCCAAAACTATTGACGCTGGAAAGTGCACCTTGTGGCAGGAAAATGGATTCCTGCCCTCTCCCTGCAACATGGAAACCCCTCTCTCGCCTGTGGGATGATGAAGCAGGAGAGGAGAGTCTCTAGGTATGGGCTAGTTCCCTCTGATGTATCTTGTCTATTTCAGGTAGCGCAAATATAGGTATACTGGGGGGGATGAAAAGAGATAGAGAAAAATCATGAAAACAAACAACCTACTCTAAAAGAGGTGATACACCAAAAATAGGTTGACCTTCCAGTCCACACTCAGGATCAGGGAAAAACATACATACACTCAAATATGGCAGAAAAGACCAGGTCTCTGGGATGACAGGGAGGTTCTTATGGAAAGCACAAGAAATAGGGACTCACCAAGGTGCTAAAAAATACACATTGTAAGTGACCTCACCTATTTTATACCTCCAAAATAGAACTCTACTCTTGGCAGCAGCAGACAGTGGCACTTTATAGATCGCAAGTTTGCTGGTGATGAACTTGTGAGAGCATCAAGAGACAATGACTAGACACAGATTAACATTCAATGCATACACAGAAAGATCCATCCAAATAGAGGTAAAACTATCTTTTATTGATTCAGGTGGAAAATTTGGAGAGCAGTGCTCTTTACAAAAGTGGGGAAGATCTTCTGATAAATGAACAAGTCTGCCCATTTATAGAGAAAAGCCAAGAGGAGTCTCATTGGAAAGAGTGAAAAAACACTATTGATGATGTCATAAGTCTGCCAAGACCATGCTTGTTGCCTCATTTTGCGTGCTGGTCTTCTCCTTTGGTGGCTAGGTAGGTTTTTTCCTGTGTTCTGTAAGTGTTTTTTTCCGCCTCATGTTGTGGGTGGCGAATTTGCCGCGCGCTGCAGTGGATTGCATGTAGGACTTCTGCCGACATCGGCCGATAAGCTACCGACCGTGGCAGTTTTGTCGACGTCAGCCTATGTAAGCTACCGATGGTGGAAGTTTTGCCAACGTCGGCCGATGTTAGTGGCCTCTTTTTCTCCACCGGCGTTGTGGGCGGTGATTTTGCCACCCTTTGCATTGCATGTAGGGGGTCTCTTTTTACCCGCTCATGTTGTGGGCAGTGATTCTGCCACCCTCTGCATTTTGTCTGCCCTTCCTTTTTTGCTAAGTGTCGAACGCCCCAGTTTTTTCCCTTCTTCTTGTGAACGTTTGAAGACTCTGCCTCTTGCTACTATGAATGCCAATGAACTAGGCCAATGAGCCAATGCTCTGAAATGGAGCTGTCGAACCCTGAAGGCGGACCTTGTAACTCGAAATGACTGGCCATGCAAAGCAGGTGTAGAAGGTGACCGAGATTTTGCCTGAGGGACAAAATTGGGTCAACACTAACTACTTGATGTAGCATTGTAGAATGGTTTAGTTTATGTTATAATTGAGAAGGTTATTGTGTTGAGTTTTCTACCTGAAAGGGTTTTCATAGGTGAAATATTGTGTACTTTTGTGCTTGTCATTATCTATGTATGTTTAAGGATTGCATAGCATAAATTTCCTCTCTATTTGTTTATCTTTCATAGGTATTTATTCCAATAAGAAAATGACCATTAGTATGTAATTTTAGGATCGGTTACATTTGTCACAATCAAGGATATCCTATACATCAGACCAAATGGGTAAAATGTTTAAGTCTTTCATTATTCATAGAGAACTCACAAGTCATAGGGATGTAATTAAACATCTTGGAGTAACTACACCATAGTTTTAGATTATGGTAAAAGAAAGTTTTGAAGGGACCCTAAAACCCTTTAATAGAATCAAGAAAGATAAAACATTAACATCCACTAGGAAAAGCAGTCCTGAAACCTACTGAAGAACAATATCAAAATCAAGTTTTATAGGGACCTGAAACCACAAACATAGTCCAATAAAAGTACCCAAGTTTTACAAGGACCTAAAACCTCAAAGAAATTATAGCATAGGGTAAAGAATGCTAAAAAATATATATCTTTAGCATTCTTCCCTAGCCAACAATGTAGGTTGCCATTGCAATAAACAATAACGACACACAAGCATTTACCGGGACATTGAAATTCTACAAAATACCTTTGGTTTCTCTGTCCCTTTGATTTGATGAAGACATCATCAGATCCAATAATAATGACAGCCATAGCCATGTCGAGAAAAGGGCTATGCTCCACCACGCCCTCAAACCCTAAAATTTCACTACCCTCAACCCTGGCATCCTTAATCAGTGTCTCAAAATACAAATCCACATAGGAATTTGTGGCCACCACTGAAAGTAGGTGGATCCTTTCTTTCCCATGCTCATGATCGCATACCCCATGCCTACCTATCATAGCTCCTTCATGCACCTCTATGCTTGCTTCAGAACCATGTTGTTGAAGCCACCGCAGAGGCTGCAGTCGCCCATTACCACCACCAGAGCCACCTTCTGCACGGGGCACACCTGCATCAGGGGGATGTCAACATCCTCTATATATAGCTGCTCGTTGATGTTGTAGAGGACATGGACCAGCATCTCTAAGAAGGGGTGCCCCTCCTCAAAGCTTGATCAGGTAACTGCACCATAGTTAAAATCACTTGCAAAAACCATTTTTATCATATTGACCAATGACCTTAATATTAACCTGCATTAGTTAATTTGGGTTGGTCATTAGTTAGAAGACTCATGAAGTTCACATGACTCACACAAAGTTCATGGAGTAAGATTTTAAAAAAATTCCTTTCATTACTCTAATTAGTGGGATTTTATCCATGTGGCTCAATCCTATAATCCTAGATCATGGAGTATGAGTTATATTCATCAAATTATAAGGTGATAAATAGGATGTATAAGATCAAGTTTATGACATAGTTCTTGAGTATTAATCATTTGTAGTCAAGGTAAGAACAATGATAAAATAAATATAACATGTAGATCATGCCTTGATTATATGGGATGAAGTTGTTCGGTAAAACTTGAAGCTTTCCTAAAAGAGATCACTCATGATCCCATAAGCATGCGATAATAAAAATTTCATTTTCAGCATATATGTCATTGGATAAGACTACAATAGGTGACTTAGGCTTCATATACCCTAGTTATGCTGAAGGGAGACCAAAGAGGAACACCTCATTACTATGGTCTCAATTATTCTACCAAGTGTTCTGTGAATGTGATTCTCATATGTATCCATTGATGGCTATGATTAAAGGATCACTATGATTTTATAGGGACAGTGAAAATTTAGTTCACCTTAGGCTATTTATTTTACTAGGTTTCCCAATAAATTTTAAAGTGTAGGGATATTTATTACTTGTCACCTCATGGCTTATCCCATTCATGGGTTACAACTCGGGGCTTAAGGTTTTTATACAAGGATCACTAGTTAAAAACTCAACATAATGGTCATAATGTTATGTGATCATGGTATTAGGCTATATTTTCACAATGTGAAGGAATAAATTATCCTTTATCTTATAAGTTTCATAATATAAGGTGAGGTCATAAGGATCCATTCCCATGAGTGTCCATATATTTAGTAGGTCTAATTATCCTCATTCATCACATGTTACTTCTTTACTAGTGGCCTCTTTTATGTTGTATTCCTATGGTAAAATGAAAAGTATATCTACCCATGGAAATTTATGGCATGTAGCTATAACTTCCTATGCCTAGTATTTTCCATTCACCATTAATTAAGTTTCTAAGTTAAGGTGGAACATGGAATTCTAGATCTAATTCTACTCATTCTTCTTTGACTATTAATATGCACACCATTCTTTCCCATATTTATTAAATATCATTAATAATTATTTTAAAATTAAATTAAAATGAGTCTCAAAGGTTTATAATATGTGCACTTTATCTGTGAGTTAGTTTGCTTAACTAGTCTTAGCATGATCACCACATTATACTAGAATAAGAGAAGTTTTTGGTACTATGATCCTTCCAACCACCCTCATGACATTTTCACAATGTCCATAAGGGGGTACTAAGGAATTATCCATCTACTCATTCCATCGAACCATATTTAATACATTAACTATATGCTCAGATTTTTTGGGCCTTAGTATAATGTTCTATTTCCATCTATAATGAAATTCACAACAAAGACTCTGTCCTAGTCCATCCTTCATTCATTTGATCAATGCACTAAAAAATTTGAAACCATTTGAGAAATTCTAACTCAATAGGGAAAAATATGTCTTGTTAAACATTTAATCTTCATCTTCATTATGTTAATAAATAATAATATCATATCTCTCCTATCCCACAACTTACACTTCAACTAGAGAGGAACAATAAAAAGAGTGAAAGTTATGACCCATAATTATAACACACATCAAATATATAATTTACTAATATTTATTTCATTTAAATAAACATGTGAGCCTTCCATAATTTGATAAGTTTTACATTATTGACTATGAATAGATCTTGTGAGTCATTCTGCATCTCATTCTTCCATGTCTTGGATAGATGATCATTTTTACTAAGCTACCTCCTTTAAGAAATTATCCAATTTTATAGAGATTTTAATGACTATTATTTTTTTGGAACCATTTATCTATTATTTGGACAAATCACATTTACTTGTAGAATGGTGATCTCACTGTTGTTTTAACTTTGTAATTCATTATGGCCAATTCCTTCTCTATTCACATTTACTTATTGCAGGCTATTTGGTTGACTATGGTTGCTTGCCGTATTGTATTTTAAATAAAATATCACATTAAATATTTACCAACCACCTGTGATCTCCTCTTAATTTAAAATTATGACCTTTATATTTATTGGTTGATTTTATATTTAATTCTTGTTGAGTATTATTCACCATGGTTATCATTTAGCTTATGGATTCTTATTTATTGATTATATTTGCATTTTATATCATGTGGTATTTATATTATCATTTTATTTTATGTAGAGTATTTATCCACCATGAGTGATACTTTTACATTAATTAATTTCAATATTATTTCTCTCAGGCAATCCCAATTTCAAATTTCACTCTTCAGTGTAGCGACTTGAAAACATTTGATTTATTTATTTATATTCTTTTTTCATTATCTGATGGACATGTGGATCATTGCTCAAGATTAAATAAATTGTGCCATTTTTTAATTATGCCACCATGGCATAAGGTGACAAGTTTTCATGTGGCCAATGTGCCACATAATTAATTTCATATGAGGTGAGTGCCATCACCAATCCCACTATTGGGATCTATGCTCATTGCATATGTCTACTGATATAATTCATACTTTTGATGTGTTGACTCAGATAACTACTTGGTGGACACAATAAAAACCCTTACCAAATCATCTCATCATCATTATATAGAATTAAAACTCATCTAAGACCCATGTTTCTTGTACATACACTAGATTCATCATGGTACCTCTACAATATGAAGAGATAGCCATAACCATAATAGTCAATGCTTATTTACAACCACTTTTCTCCTTTTCCATGATATAATATAAAATATTCAAAAGGTACATAAAACAAAGCATGATACCAAACATATACATTAATTTAAATAATGGATCTAACCCCAATTAATATTTAATCACGTGTAAAAGTTAGGCTAGGCAAGGCATTACAAAAATGTTTTTGTTCCAAATTGAATGCTAAATGAATTCTTGGAATTTTTTCATATTTATTATTTTTAGATTAATTTATTTTTATACTAAAGTTCACTTTATATATTTTTTAATTTTAAAATTCCATAATTTCAAAACCCACAAAAGTGAACAAATCAAGTTAGTAGTGTGGTGGGCCCAAGTCAAATTTTAAGTGGTTTTATAAATGACACTTAGTTATTTTGATTTTTTTTTTCTACATGCAAAGTCACATGGGAATGTAAAAAGTCACAAAAATAAACTTAATATTGTTATTATGTATTGTAATTCTAAAATAATGCTTGGAATAAAAAATAAAATAGAAACATAGACTAACTTTAGTTAGGTCAAAGTCTTTGGTTGAGGTAGTTTCAAGTAGTTACACAACTACTCGGTGAGTGTAAGAAAGTTAAAAAAACAAATAAATAGATTTTAAACATGTTTTGATATCTCTTAGCCCTAGGAGAGGGCTTGTTGTAACTTTGTGTACAAATGTTTCTTTTCAATGAATATAAAAGGAGAATGAGAAAACATGCATGCTGAGCATTTTGGATATATGAGTTTTTAGTATTCTTCATCAATGGAATGTTATTTTTTGTTTAGACATGAAATAATAAATAAAAGTATTTAATTTTCAAGATTATGTACAAAACCTTAAAATCAAAATCTATTATGTTGAAAACTCTGAGTGGGAACTTTGTGCCAAACACACCCAATCAGATTTTAAAGAAGATTTAATACTTTTGTAGAATCATTGCTCTCATTTGCATTCATTTTTCATAATTTTATTTTCATTATAAAGGAGATATTTTAATGCATTTAATTCAAATTGGTTTATCCAAGTGGTTTTTTAAGTTTATTTCATTATGGGTCTCACAATCTCCCTTCCATATCCTCTCATTCTCCCTCCATTTCTAGATTTCTTATTTTCCCTTTTTTGTTTCCTTTAGCACTTTCAAGTTTAAAGTAATAAAAAATAAAACACCTCCAACATACGAAGAAACTACCCCTCTCAAACATAGAGGAAAATTACCCATCTCATGGTGATTTCTTCAATGTTATAAATATTATGTTGTTGCCTATTGGGTGACCCTGTGAAATAAACAAAGGAAACATAGTGATATAAAATATTGGAAATAATTTTTAGTGACTCTATTTGGGATTGAAGTTCCTTGTGTATTAAATTTCCATAAATTTTGAGGAGCCTCTCCTAAACTTGAGGTTGGCAAATCTATTGAAAAGTGGTACTCAAAACCCAATCTTACATGATATTAGACTCTAACTTATCTCTTGTTGTTCTTCACCTATATTATATTGTTGAAGGTTCGGTTAAATATTTTAATATATTTCAACATGAAAATATTTGGATACAATAAGATTACTACCAAATTAAGGAGATCCAGTGGTAGAAATGAAAATAAAGGAAGATGTTGCACAAGAATTTTCCCAAAACCATATTGGCTGAAATAGCTTAAGCTGATAGAAATTTAAAATAATTATTATTGATGAAATAATGATTAAAATATAATGTTCTCATGATCTTAAGTATATAAATGTGATTAAATAAACAAAAAATAGGTGCAAGCTTATACGGACATAGAAAAAATAATAATACCTTGAAGAAGAGTTGGCATGCACGATAAATGATGGTGTCTTCACTTCCTTTGATAAAGAATTACTAGATGATAAATATGTTCAATAATAACTTTCAGATGATTCATGGATTCATTAAAATTCAAGACCTTTCCCTTCCTATTGATTCATTTATTACATACAGCTATGAAGGGATGATAATGCTAAATAAATAATATATTTTGAGAATTGAAAAAGTGATAAGTGGATAGTTAAATCCTTGCCACAACCATGAATTATTTTTATTTACAGAATTTAGGAAAAATAAATTTGAAGATCTTGAAGCACTAAGAAACCAACAAGAAAATATTAATTTGTCAAAAGAAATCCTTGAATATTTTCAATACCATGAATTTTTTGTTCCAATTCAACTCGTAGAAGCTTCTAATGAAGACTTATTTTATTAGTACCTGAATGATTTTCATTCTAAAATTGCCTTTGGAGAGAATAAAGCTATTTAGGAATGCAAGGAAGTGTAATTTTAATTCTCTACAACTTCATCTCAACATTTGATAAAGTTCCATGAAGAGATTTTCTGCAAGAATAATGAAGTAGATGTGTAATAAAAGAAAGGTGATAGGTGTTTATCTCAATACGTGCACAAAAATAATCAAGCCCAAGAAAAATAAGGTTTTAGTATCAAACATTATGGTTTGGTTTATTCCATATATTAAAATACACTTACATGAGAATAATCATTATTCAACAAATATTTCAAAGAATATATGGATAGTTCAACTCAAGAGAAGGAAATCATTGAAGAACATACTAATAATTTGTATTCGATTCCATTCGAAGAAAATGAATGTCATCATGGACATCATAAGATAAAAATTCTTAAAAAAAGAGAAATTTAGTAATTTTGATCACAATCATGCTTAACTTGTTGAAATGCTAAGTTTGGGTTCGTGAGGAGATAATGAGGTGTTTCATGCATATTTTGAAGAAAATAATAAAGAATACACCTTTCATCTTTGCAAAGAAGATAATAAATCTCCTATATTTTATTTTCAAAATAAATACCATGTTGTATTGAACTATAAGAGTCAACAATGAGAAACATTCAAGAACAAGAAAATTAATTAATAGATATGCTACAATTGGTAATGAAGAAAGTGATGCAAAATAAATTTTAATTCCATTATTTAGTCTTAGATTATTAATCTAACCAAAAGCAGTGAAAATCACAAAAGATAACATTGAGAAGATTAAAATTCCTTTCAAAACATTTATTGAAGAACATGGAATGCATAATAATGAAAAACTTATTGATGGGTCTTTACAAAAATTGATTCCTAAATCAACATGGGAAAAGATGAAATGTTTCTTAAAAAACATTAATGCCTCAAGGATTTTTTTTTTTAACAAGATACAAGAAAACAATCTAGTTCATGTGAATTTTCTATTCATCTTCAAATTTTGAATAAATTTTTTATATCTATCCTTCTCTTCCAAGATCGCATTCATATACTCAGTAAGTTCAAATCTATTGTGTTTCTTTTTTTAGTTGATTTCCTTTGACCCATTGAAACTTCATTATTAAAACTACATTCCACCAAGGTACATGATTATCTAAACCTTTTGATGGGTTAGTATAGTGATATTATTATCCTTAAACCCTTGTAAATACTTATTGATTTATCTACTTTTTTATTATTTTACTTTCATGTCTTCCATTTTGTATGCATGCTTGTTTTTTAATAAATGCAACATAAATCATTCCCATGTTTTCCCTTTTTGGCCTTCCCATATGGGCAATTTTAACCAACACTCATAAATTCATTGACATTAGTTGGGCAACTAGTCTTTTTTTTTTAAATAATATTTATCACTTTTTGGTATGGATTTATGTGATTGGTTGAGAGTGTGGACCCCACCAATTCATGAGTTCTGTTTAAGACCAATCTTCCCAACTCACTATTTTGTGTGTGTTTATTGTGCCTATTTCTCAATGGTATCACTATCATTTTTCTTAGATAGGTGTAGTAAATGGCTTGTGAGTTAGCCATTCTAGTGCTAGTTCAAAATATAGTTATAGCATTGGGAAATAGAATAGCTATGTAGAGTCCTTTGGATGGAATGGATGTTTGTGAAACTATTCACCAATTTATTGCTAATGAGGTAGCAAAACCAAAAGTGCAAAAGTTTTATTGAGTAGTTGTTTAATCTACACTACCTTAGTTTCCATTATATCACCAATCATAAGAAGGTAGATAAAAGGAATTTCAAGGGATATTCTTTTTGAAGTTGTAGTATATCATTTTCTAAGAAGAAAGTTCTTGAAAACAATGTGAGGATACATCATAGTGGAGTTAAATTTGACAAATGTAAATAATATAACTGTATATCTTATGGAAATAATTTATGATTAGCTATGATAGCTTGCTCATCCTAAGGACTCCAACCAATCCATTTGTATTAAAGAGTATATTAATTACCCAAAATACCTAAAACCTTGGAAGATCGAGCAAGAAAAATAAGATCTTGTTAATCCAAGTAGTTCTAAATAAGATTTTAGTTGTGACTTTTATTCTAAGCATAAAATTTAGAGTGATCTATGTAGTCTGTCTAATTTTGATGAGGATGTAGGATTAAATTTAAAAAGATCATATGCTCATCATACTCTGAAATGTTTTTCCTGTGGATTTTTGGGTATGAATTTTAGTCTACCCCATATATTGGATGCCATCATCAAGCTAAAGATCTAGGTTCTAGTTAAGAGGAAATGATATTTTCAAAGGAAAGTGGAGGGTTAATTTTTTTTTGTTAGAATAATCTAAATTTTAGTAGGACATTAACATTCAACTATCATTATAAAGAAACTGCTAAATACTATTTTAGACATTTGCATACACTGAGAACCTAAATACTTAAATATGAGAATTTATTTTTATATTCTCCTTGAATATCCAATAAGTAGTGTCATCATGGTTCTTATGTTATTTCAAGGCATGTCCATTCTTATTTCCTTTCTTGTAGGGGGTAAGGTATGCATGCCTCATATTTGAAGCATCGTAAGTTGCCTCTACATGTTGGGAGTATGAGGTGGTCCCATATACTATAAGTTAACTTGCAGACCATAACCAAGGTGTTACATGACATCGTGGACCTTAAAAATATATTATTATTCCATTTATTTTTTGTTCTTCTCTTTTTTATTATTAGAGCTTTTTTTTACACCTAACTTTCACCTTACTTTTATTCACTAAAAAAATTTAATATTTTAATTTCTTCTTAGCAATTACTTTAGTTGTTCATTTTTTATTAAACAATATAAAATAGATATTTTTGCCTCTTATTTCAATAAATATATTTTAAAAATTTAAATAATAATAATAATTTTTAATTACTCTACATTATTTTATTTTTTATTTTACTTATTCCATAATTTAGAACTTAGTCAAATTTTTATTACATCCATTCACGAGGGAATTAATTCAAATTTATTAAAAATATAAAATTAAAATTAATAAGTATTTAGTTTTTTTACCTTATTAATAAAAAATAATAATTTTATATATTCTTTAATATTTAATTCTCCCAACTACCCGACATCACAACAATACATTATTAACATCTTTAAACAAAAACCTAATTCTACAAAGTAATCACATTATTCTCTCATCCTAATGATGGTTTATAGAGCGTGATCTAAAATGTCAATTTAATTTTTTTACATGGTTTTAATCTGAAATCTTCAGAAATATAGTCGTCAACATGATTAAAAGAAAATTATATTTTAGATAAGAACATACAAGTTCATAGAAAAGGGGAATAAAACATCAAACATGAAAAGCTATGCTATTGAAATAGTTTTCATGGAAACTCATGAACACTGAGTAAGACATTGGGTCCATTGGCAAATATAAAATTGGAGTTGAAGAAGGATTTTGAAGTTGAACCATGAAACAAGGGATCATGCAGAAAAATATTAAGAATCTCATCTCTTTGATGAATAGAGATGCACATCTTTGAACCTCATGATGAATAAAATATCATGGTGAGCCTTATTTTCATTTAAAGAGAGGGATAAAGTTTTCACATATCTTGTAACATGTTGGGCACCTAAATGCAAAATGTTCCTCCAATTCTGGTTCATTATTTCAAAGTTTACATAAATGTTGATGTCATATAATAAATTATTTCAAATATAAACAATGTTGATGAGAACACACCCAAAAAATGTGTTTATAAATGTAAAAGGAATTTCATTAAGTGCCTTGATATTGTGTCTCCATTTACCCGTAAGAGTTTTTATAAGCATCGATAATGTGCCCATCCTTCCCACAAATTTATTTGAAATATGTGTAAGTCCCACTTAAAGTTATTCCCACATCTAAAGTACTTAACTAGGTTTTAAAATTCAATTCAAGTCTCATGCCTCTCATGCTCCTACTGTTGAACCCACCATGATTCAAAAGTTTAACGAGTTCGAAATTCTTGTTAGGTTGAAAAATTTCTAATATACTATTTAATATCTCCAAAAATCCTTGTGAATCACATTTAAGAATTCTGACCAAAACCATGAGACATGTACTATTAAATTTTTATTTTCTTAAAAAAAGTCAAAATTTTTGTGCAAGGGATATTAAGTGATACATACAATATATTGGATGCATTTTAAACATCCAAAGCACAATAAATCCTTTCAAAGAAACATTATGTAGTAATTAGTGTTTCCTTATCAAAGGTAAAGATTGATAGGAAAATATTTTAGTGTGCTTTCTCAAGTAGACAAATGAATAGGCATGAATGTATAATTATGAAAGAAAATGATTTGACTCATAAAGCATAATCATTTCTCATACAATTAGGATAGGCAATTGGTTATCATATTAAAAAATTGTGGCATGTGAATGTGTGCTACACATTGTCTATAGAGATCCATAGGGTAGATAAGACACCGATCACCAAAGAATATGGAGTTATCATGCATTATACAAAGAATACCATCATGTAATCAAATCCAATATTATTCCCTATTTTTAAATTTAGGATAACACACCAAATTACACTCCTAATAGGAAATTGAAGGTAAATCAAGGAGAGGGGTGATGAAAAATTATAGGATGAAGATGCAAACTCTATCACCCAATGAAAAAAGCTTGAAAAACTCATTTAGAGTTTCATTCCTAGATAAATCCATAGAGGGAATTTTATTAAGAGAAAATTTAAGAACTAGTATTCATGGACTAATAACATAGATCGGATGATTTAAAGGAAAAGTGGTTTCATCGGATGCTTGTTTCATTCAACACTTGTTTGATTTTATTCTAGAATGATTTAATGGAAAAGTGGTTTTGAGTGTTAGGATAAAGTTTGATTCAACGTTAAGATGGAATCAAAGTAAAATTGAAGCTTTCATAAGGTAATGTTTATGAGTTTGGGCTGAAGTCATAAAGTAAAAATCATAAAATTAGTTCATCAATTTTAAGTAGTTAGTGCCAAGTGTTGGCACAAAAATTTGTCAAGGGATAAATAGGCATTTCTCATCAATAGTCATGGGATAAAGTCCCTTTTCTATTAGTAGGTGGAGCTACCTTTATTGAAATCCAAAATAGTATAGTAAATAAAATTATATACAAGGAAATTATGGTTTACCAGGGTAGTAATTTTAACCTAAAAGTAAAAAAAGGTTGCAGAAAGGAAAGGATGAGAAATAAATATACAAGAGAAATATATTATGAAAAGATAAAAAAGACAACACAACCAATAGAGTCAATATAAATTTTTTTTAGAAACGTCTAAAGAAATTGAATGTAATTTCTAACAAAAAATATCTTTCATTCAATGGATGGGAAAGACATAAATACGTTTATAAAAATGCAAAACATACACCAAAATGACCACATGACTGATAATAAAAAAAGATGATCCTTCTATATTTCCTTTGCTAAAAAGAAAATTTTTTACTTCCTAACTTCACCAAGATTTCTCCAAAATGAAAAAAACAACAATAGATTCAAAAAGAAATACTATAATGGAATTTTCATGGTTATTGACTAGTTTATAATAAATTCGACAACATTTTGAAGATAAAAATGTGAATACATACAAATAGTAAATGCATACATTATCTGCACATAAATATTTGAACATAAAGTCTGTAAAGTATGTCCTTTTCATTGGTTTTTGAGGGATTACAAATGAAATTTACACTTTCATAAGTTTTCTTTAAAATTTATAACTATCAAGACCCATATAAATGAGCCCATAACTCATATTTATAGCATAAAATGGGTAGTTATGGTGAATAACTACCTTTTTTGCATATTAGGGACTTGTAAAAATACATTAATGAACTTACATATTTAAAAACTTGTAAAAATGTGTTGAGAAATTTGCACAACTTAAAAAATTGCTTTAGTGTTTTTACAACTTGAAAAATTACATTATCAAATTTACATGACTTGAAGAAGTATAATAACAAATTTTCATGACTTTAAAACTTGTAAAAAGACCTTAGTAAAATTGCATTAGATAATGTGCAAGTCATAAATTCACAAGATTTGAAAATTCTAAGTTAGGAACTCAAGCAAATTTTTTTAATGCATCAACCTGCTTCTTCTTCAATGAGGACAATAAGATTTTCTTCTTGTTGTTGTTGTTGTTGTTATTGTTGTTGTCAAAGTTTATTTTTCTCACTTTGATATTTTTCAAATCTCTGCATTATTTCATAAACATTTTTTTCAAATAGATCATCTGTGTACATGAACCAAACCTCTAAATCAGAATGTTTCTCCACCATTTTATCAGTAATGCCATGCTGTTTATTCACTAATGCATTGAGATTATCTAAGTCACATTAATACTTGACCAAATAATGAAATGATTCAGAATTGAAAGAAGACTTAGGAGTCAAAATATCCTTAATATTCTTCTTAAATTGGTTGACAATATTTTTAGTGAAATTACTTTACTATCGTTGTTGGTGATTATACAATTTAATATCTCAAGTGATCCTATTATTTCAATAATAGCCTCTCCTCCCATGGATTTGGAATTAAATAAATTCTTGATACATTCTCTAATGATAAACTTTTTAAATCTCATAGCTCCAAGAAGTTAAGTGAGATATATAACTTAATTTTTATCAATCACCTTTGTTCGAATAAGATCATCTGAATCAACTCTATAGAATTCTTTCAGCTCAAGAAGCAATTATTCCCATTTATGTACCTATTTATTATACTTATATTTTAATTTTGATGCAACATCATACTCTATTTGGATCTCAAAACATAGATCCATTGAGGTTCAAACAAAATTGATTCCTAGTTGTAAAATTTCTTCTGACCAATCTTTTGTCACTTTACCCATAGTCCCAATTTCTTCTGCCACATTTAATGCTTTAATATATAATATCTGATGAACAAATGAAGAGGAATATTGAACTAGCTTGTTCAATTTTTGAACAACTAATGTCAATTATTCAACTTTCTCTTTGAGTTAATCTTTGATTAACTTACTGTGATCCATTTTCTTGAACAAAGTGACAATAGCAGTTTGAACATCTTCTTTCATTCCCTTTCTTGTGGCCTTTCTCAAATGTATCTTTGTTATCTAATAATCTGAGTATCAACACTATCTTTGTCTTTCTGTTTAGGAGGAACCACTTTTTCATGTATTTCAACTTTATCCTTGATTATTATCATAAATTTTTTAGGTTTCTTGATTAGTCATGGAGGAATATAAGCTATTACAGTGAATTCAATTTATTATAGTTTTATAAATTTCTTCCCTTTCTTTAATATTTTGCCAAGACAAATTGGGAATTTAACATTGATAAGAGATCAATGCATATGAATAGATTCAATTTTTTTAGAAGTGTCAAGAAAGGGAAGAATATTTTTAAGAGCTTTCACTTCTTATGATATTATTTCATCTTTCCCTTCTTCAACCAAAGGATTTGGAGTTTTTAGTGAAGGTTTTGGAATCAATTCAAGATTTGGCAAAGGATGATGAGGGAGAGAAATATTAGGTTGAGCTAAGGATGTTGGTAAAAATGAGGAGTCAGATGCAAGGAATTATTGAGTAGTATTTGTTACCAACATCTATGGTTGAACAAAATTATCAAGTGGAATGTCTTCATCAATAAATGTAATCAGCGAACAAGAGGATTTATTTCCTAACATTTTGATCTTCAATTTGAGAGGTCTAAAACTTGAAGTAGTTATTGGGATAATTTATTTTTCTATCTCTCCAACTATCTCAGGAAGATTTTCACTTTTTTTTACTTAGATGTTTTAGCTTCCACCTATTGTTGTTGTTTGTGAAAGCTCCTTAGTTCAACTCCTACTACTGTTGGTGGTGGAAAACTTGCCTGATCAATATTTACTCCTTTTTTATTCAACCATTACAATGTTCTATCAATAATAGCTTGAGTTCTATTTACAAGAGAAAATGAATATTTCTTATTCCAATCAATCTTTTAAAATTTCTTCTGATTCAAGCTTTTTTCTTTAGAAACTAGGATCTAAAGTATCTTCATCATCAATTATTTTCTTCAGGGCATTTTCAATCCCAAATTTAACAGCTTGTTTCATAGTGAATCATGAGCAATCCCTAATTTTCATAGCCTTCTCATAATTACAGTCCATCCAATAGTCCTCAAAATGAGGATCATGATGATATGTAGCTCCCATAACATGTGTCATCAAAACTCTTACATCAAATGAATCCATACTTTAAGAAGGTCCTATATTAACATGTCATTTCTTCTTCAACTGTATCTAACTTAACCAATGATGTACACATGTATCTGCAAATGAAAATAGGAAAGTATATTCTTGTTTTATGTTTAATAGCTAGGAATTTATGAGTCTTAACCAGTTGTCTTACCAACTCCATTAAGGCCCATTTATCATCAGCATACCTTAGGAGCATATAAGGTGATATCTCACATTTGCAAACCTTTAGATAATAAAAATTTGGGAACAAAATGAACCAAGTTCCCCACCTAGCAATTTATATTTTTGTTTCTAAAAAAATACTCATAGTATAAGGTTCACTTGCAAACATTTAAATCACATACTAAATACATGCATCATTCACTCTCTAAAAATGATGAACACTTTCATTTAATATGAGTTGAGGCTAGTATTCATATATTTTGGTAGTCTTCATGTTTCCCACCTAATTCAATCCACCATAGAACCTCCTTCTAGTAATTGTGTAGACCAAATATGAAGTCATGTAGAATTTAGAATTTGTATTAAATTTAATTAGTTGCTTATTAATTCAATCACTAATTTTTTCACCCCATATGATATATCATTTATTCTGATGAATGATCCAAATGTCCTTGTATCTAGTTCTGGAAGTATCTTGCCTTTGGGCTTCCAATTACCTTGTGTAAAAGTGTGATCATATAATTTAATTCATTTATGAACTTAAACCTAGGAATGTTATTTAGAAGTATGGTTGTTGAATTTTTGGGTTTAGTGAACCATTATTTATTTATCGATTTCACACAAGAACTAGTGTTATCATCCCAGAACTATTGATTGGAAACAAGGGATAAGTTCACATATGAATCTCATTTTGAGAGTTGTATCAACTTATCAATATGTTGTAGAGATAAACATATGACATACTCTCCTTTGAGGTTTAACACTTGCCTCTTCTTGGGATCATAATGTTTAGTAATGGTTATGACCAATTTTGGGCTCTGCACTGAGGTCAAAAAAGCATCTGCATTTGCTAACCCACTGTCATGAATACTCTAACCATAGTTTATTTTGTGTATCCCATTGATTTTTTTAAGAAATAATACATATTTATATGACCTATGTCTATGTCCATTAATTTTCAACATTTTACTCCAAACTTGTTGGAGGAATGACATACTAAAATAAATACTTTATTTCTGTTTCCTCTTCTGCTTGCAGAATCTTCTTTGGGGTGACCTTGGTAGGAGTGATGGATGTTGACATAAAAAAAGTCACAATTTGAATATGAACCTACACTTAAATGTATTTGACCAAGAGGATATGTCAAGAAAACCAAAAAAAATTATGCTTAAAAAAAAAGTGCCTGTAAAGTACTCAGAGTCTGACAGGGTGCCTGTAAGGTGCTAGGGTCTCGAGGGTAGTGCAAGCACTACTGTCAGGTTCTGAAGATGGTGTTTCAACCACTCAGAGTTTAAAAAGGTGTTTGAAATTGATGTGGGATCTACATAGGTATCTTCACCTAAGGAGAGATCCACCAAGAAAAGAGGAAAAATTAAAAGTGAAAGGTGGATGAAAACCAAAAGCAAATGGGGAGGGAGGTTGCAGAGAACTGCTAGAGAATTGGAGGTAAAATTAGGGTTTTGTTTGTTTTAGAGAATGATTTTAACATCTTATAAAACCCTATTAAAAAATTATGGAATCTTTTAGAATGATAGTGAATATAAAAAGAGGATAGATGACTCACCTTTATAAGCTCTAAACGCTATAAAAATGTAACTAGGACATCTGGTGGATGGTGGGTGACTGCAAACATGCAAACTAAAAAATAATTAGAGAAAAACATATTCATGGAAAAGAGATCCAAATTTAAACCAAAGAGTTAAGAAATAATGGTGAGATCAATAAAATATATATTTGATTAACACATATAGAGAGAACATCATTAATAGCTATAAAAGGGAAAGATGAAATTTTTTATAGCTTTGTAAGTTGTGCATGCAGGGTATATAAGGCTTGATTGGGTGTTTTCACACACATCAAACTTTGTCAATTATGTTTTCAACACTGATGGGTTATGAAAGTGGTGTTTACATGAGATTCAAGTCCCACTATTGGTGTAGATTGTTGAGTTTTGGAGCTAAAAGCTTCACCAATGAGTTACACAGTAATCGGCATTGACAGAATCGGTCAAAACCAACTGACATCGGTTAGGAGTCGACCGACATCAGTCAGCATTGGTCATTGTAGACACCGAAATCGTGTCTACTCCCCCCCTTGGTCCCCTTGGTCCACTTGTACACATCCCTAACTCACACACTTATTAATTTAAAATAATAACTTATTTTAAATTAATAACACCTCATCCATGACAACTCACCCATGACACCTCACCCCACCTTGGATACCTCTCCTTGGATGCCTCCCATCACCCTATGACCAATTTATGACCTATTTCAACCCTCCTCACACCTATTAAACCCACCTTTGACTATTTTACCACGACCACTGAACTCGGCAGACGGAGGAATGGGTAAAAGGCTAATTTTAGCCTTTTTTCCATTCTTCTAGCTACCGACGTCGGTTATCAGTCGGCCGATGCCAGTAGGATCACTGATGTCAGTCGCTTAAAGCAACCTGAAGGTGAATTGTCTTCCCTCTTGGGACGCTGAATCAATCAATCACAGACCCGACTGCTAATTATCCATTTGCAAGTATTCGACCTCTCTCTCTCTCCCAGACGCATACCAAGCATCACAAGGTACATGCACTCTGCAGGAATAGCTCCAGACTTTGGGTTAAAGACATTATAAGTACATCAGCTACATCAGAAAAAAATCTTCCTCACTCTTTCTTCAACAAACCAGAGCTAAGTATTCTTATTTTATGTCATTTCAGTAGCTTAGAATGTATTTGTAATTAGTTTTCTA
Organism: Torreya grandis; assembly: GCA_037957365.1. Lineage (NCBI taxonomy): Eukaryota > Viridiplantae > Streptophyta > Pinopsida > Cupressales > Taxaceae > Torreya > Torreya grandis. The sequence goes on along the minus strand of JARHVA010001167.1, from coordinate 120,229 downwards.
TTTATTGCTTCTAAGCCATATTATCAACCAGACCAGACCTGACTCTCTTCCTGAGAAGGCTAAGAAGCCTTCTTCATACTCTCACTCTTTTTGACACCCTATCCCCTACCTGACTCCTTCTTCAGGCCTTACTCTCTACCCTACAAAACCCTGCACAAACCATCAGACTCCCAGACTACCACAAACCATTCCATCGACCAGAGACCCATCCAGAACCCGTCCAAGGCCATTGCCCCGACTAACGCCAGCCTCCAGGCCCATTACCCCTATCGATGTTGGCAGACTAACCAACGTTGGCAACCTTAGACCAACCGATGATGGCAGACTAATCGGCGTCGGTGACTGTGGAAGGTAGACAACACAATACAGGTACGCATTACCTTTATTTATTTTGTTTAGTCTTTCATTATTTCTATCTAGCAATATTCTCTTTTATCAAAAGTGGACTGTCATCCCTCAAGGAAGTCTTTGCACTTCTGGGACCAAGATTTTGCTTGGCAGTCCACCTTACCTCTATCTAATAATCTCTGTGTTTGAGTCCCTTTCTTCTACAGGTGTCATCCTCCACAACCAAAGAGGAGTCCCTACAATGTCTGGATAACGGTGCACAAACTTCATCTGGGTACGTATAAACCCCTGACCATTAATTTTAGTTTCTTACTTCCTTTGAATGTAGAAAAGTGAAAATAGTTTGAAACATTCTGGCATGCCCGATGGGACCCTAGGAATTTTCCTTGGGTTCATCTTTTTCTTCTAAAAACAAACTTTTCATATAGGTGCATTAGGTCTCTCCTTGCATCTTTTTCTTCTAACTCTTCCGAAAGACACCATCAGCAAAGTTAAAAAGAATCCTTCTTTTTCTTTCTTTTCTGCATCTAGAGTAGTGAAATTTCATGCTCTTAACCCTTTCTCAACTTGTTTTCATCTGAACACACATTTCAATTTGGGCTTAAAATCTATTGCATTTCATTTCTGCTTGAATGCATTATTAGCTCTCACATCTAGTAACTTAAAACTACATTATGAATAAAGCGTAGTCCACTTATGTTACACAACCTAACCACTATCACAAATCAAACATCTAAACATACTTGAGACAAGGTATGACTAGGATTTCATCACCTAGCGGATAGCTTACCCTTCTCGGTAATCCTACTTGGACTTCACCACCAAGGGGAGAGCCCACTCTGTTCTCTGGCAGAGTATAAACTCTAGGGGAAGTATATACTGGCTAAGCAACCTAGTTTATTTCTAGGCTCGTGAAGTGAGGGGAGCCTGCTCCTTAGCACTAGGCCATGTATGGAACCTACTATAGACTTTGAGCACCAAAACTAACCTGAAACCAACCTTAGACTACTTCTTTTAGGACCCGTTCTAAAAGCCAACCTCAAACACACTCATCTAAGGCATAAGCCAACAAGACTCTAAAACTTATTCTTAGGAATTAAAATTTAGGGGTTTGCTTGTCTTCATCTATTTTTCTATCTCTATCTAGTTTTTTTTGAGCTGGCGAGGTCGCATTCTGAGATCTAAAGATAGCTCAAACTTTCTTCTTTCTTCCAAATACTTTCAATTTCTAGAAACACACAGTAACTGACATCGGTTTTCCAACCGACGCTGGCAACCTATTTTTCACCGACATCGGTTATCTAACTGACGTTGGCAACTTATTCTCACCGACATCAATTTTTCAACCGACGCTGGTCACTGTCAAAATCCTTCTTCCAAAAAAGCAGGCTTAAAACCTGACTTTCTTGCTGTTAGACACCACATTCTGAGTTTTTGAAACTAAAAAAACACACTATTTTTGGAACTTGACCCTTTTTGCCTTGAATGGTTTTGACACGTAGTCAACCCAAAACTCTTGTTGACCACGCAAGGCAACAACCACTTCCGCCTTCGCTCTCCATAACAAGTTTCCTAATGGAGTGTACTTCAGACACTGAATATTCTCCTATCCAATCAACCCCTGATCAATCTCCAATTGTTCCCAAAGGGGATAAAATTTTTGAGATATTCCTTGACCATAACATCAAGGCTCTCCAACACTATCTCACTAAGAGCCAAATGCGAGACTCTTCAATTCAACCAAGTTCATCACGTTTTCAGAACTTGATTGTCTCGACTCCACACACTCTTGCACCTATAAACATGGGAGTGACTACCCATCCTTTTACCAATGCCGCCATTTAACCACCTTTGGCGGTATCTAGTCAACTTATGCCCTCCAACTTCATGACACAACCACCCTTGACCTCAACATCTGTCCCAATGACTAGTTATCAATATGTTGCGCCTATACAAGTGCAACCAACTACGTCATACGCCCCTTCTAATACCTTCCAAGTGCCTTACAACCTAGGGGGTGCCCCACTTGCAAATTTGTCAACTGATCTAATCAAGATGTTGATGGACAAAATGTCTAATCTTGAGACATCTATCTTGAGTTCAAGAAATGTTCTCTCATATAAACAAATTTTCAACGAACCCATTCATCCTTCAGTCCCAATTCGGCCATACCCCAGTCAGTGGGAACTTCCCAAGTTTACTCATTTCTAGAGTAAGGAAGACCCACAACAACATCTACGAGCATTCATACCTGCTTGTTATCTTATAGCGCATGATGATGCGTTGTTACTACGCACATTTCCCATGTTGCTTTCTGGTGCTGCCCTCGATTGGTATAAATCTCTTACCAGTCATTCTATCTTTTCTTTCACTCAACTCGCCCAACTATTCCTTGACCACTTTTTGATCAATATCACCAAAAAGGTCTCAATCACGGACCTATACTCTATCAAAATAGTTTGACGATGAATCCATAGCCAATTTTATTGCCCGTTGGAGAGGCTTAATCAACCAACTCTCCTTTTCTTTACCTCAACCCGAGCTCATTGAGATCTTCTCTAGAGCATGTGCCAAACACATCTCATCTACCTTGTGGGTCCAAACATTTTGCACTTTTGATGAAGCTTTCACCATGGTTTGAAATCTTAAACTCTGCACAGTCAAAGAGAACAAGGTCAAATTGCGAAATAACAACGCAAAATCCAATGACCCTTCTTCCTCCAAGCCTTCTTCTTCCCACTCCAAATCTAAGGGAGTGGCCAACGCTGTGGTCTTTAGATCACCATCCTCATCAACCATAACCAATCAATCTCAACCTTCCACATCTCAAAGCATCACCAAATAATCCCAACAACGGTATATACAGCGTCAATACACTCCAATAGGAGAATCATACGCTTTCGTGTTGGAAAAACTCATCAAGCAGGGGGTCCTCAATCTCCCTCAAATTTGACCACCCCAATTTGACCCCTCAACACCTATCCCTACATGTTAAAGGGAAAATGACTTCTGTCTTTATCACTGTGTCCATGGCCATGACATAAACAACTGTAAAACCTTCAAAAACATTGTCCAGGACATGTTAGACAAGGCAGATCTTGTTTTGGATAACCCCAATGCACCACCTAACCAAAACATCGACATCTTTAGACAACCATTCCCTAACCATCCCCCTAGCCAAATCAACATTCAGACCATGGCTGATGACCCCAAAAAGTGTAATATACGCACAATCAACATGGTTTCACCTTCCATTCCTAACCAACCTCTCTCACAGTCCAAAGAGGTTATTCAACCTACTTGTCCACCACAGGTAGAGGATCCTTCCTCTCCTATTTTGCCTCCACCAATGGAGGATAGTCCTCCATCCACACCTCTTTCACATGTGGGAGAATCTACCTTGACCTCTCCCATATTGGAGGATGCCTTGATGACACCAACGCCAACTGCCTCACCCTCATCCTTCTTATCATCAATGGGGGATCATACCTTTTCTGCTCCTCGACCACATGAGGAAGCCATTATCATACGACTGACTATAAAACCTCATGCAACCTCATCCAAACCCTTGTAGTCATCTATCATGCTGAAACAGGTTAAATCCCTTGGTGTACACCCTACATCCAACCTCACTCACCCACAAGTGACGGTAGACTTAAACCTCACCCCACACAATAGTAGTCCTCACACTAAACCAAAGAAGGCTACTAAACCCCATCAGAGAACTCCTCCCCTACCTTCGCCATTACCATCCATCTTGGGTCCACATCCATCTACTTTAGTAGGATTGCTCCACATCCAACACCTCTCAACAAGAATGTACCATCTCCACATGTGGCCATATTGCCAACTAAAAAGGTGACACGGCAAACCCTCCAAATAACTCCTAAATAGAAAGCTGTCAACCTTTACTACAACAAAGAGCACCGACCCATTAAAGGGTTCTTATGCTTTGATGTTATGTCAATTGTTGCAGCCATTTAGCATTGTCCTCCTGCCTATCAAGCCTTACCAACCTCTCAGACCAAAACCATCTTGGTTCGATGACACTAAAATATGCTAGTATCATCGCACACTGGGGCATGACATTAAGCATTGTTGCACCCTTAAGGCTGTCATCCGTCAACATCTGGTAAAGGACACCCCTCATGTTGAGGCTTCTTCTGACCACATTTTTGACCAACTACCGACACCATCTCATACCTCTTGAACCTCGTCACCTAAATCGGGATCCCCATACAAGACTATGGCCCCTCAACCACCTCCTCAACCTTTATTCAAAATCAACACAATCAATGTGGCCACCAGGCCCCAAATTGTGAAGAATAAAGGAATAAACCAGACATCTACACCTTTGACATATACATTATTCATCAAGACCTCTCAACCAACACAACCCAAGATTTCTATCTTGGACATATCTCGACCATCATCTCTAGGGGAAATCCCTCCTAACCTCACTAGTCCACATGATGCTTGGTATAAGTGACTCGTGGACTACTTGACATATTCTATCATCCCTCCCAAACTCTCTAGCAATAGACGATAAGATTTCATCAAGAACACTGCTTGCTACACCATGTTAGGGGGACTTCTTTACAAGCGAGGTCTCGATGGCCTCCTTATCCAATGCCAACAACATCCTAACCAACTTCACATCCAACATCAACTAAACATCAACCAACCAAACCTCGACCAAGCCTCGACCAAACATCGACCTTAACCAAGCATCGACCAAGCATCAACCAACTTCTTAATCATCTTCGCATCCAATGGCCAACATGTGACCACTTTGGAACAAAGTAAATGGGGCAAGTTTGCTCCTAATTGACTCATACCTTACATCATGATGCACAAGCATGGGTCAGGAACTTATCAAAACCTGAGCCCCTTTATGCCTTGCATCTTTGACTAGTCTATTGTTAGTCAAGTAATTATTCACTTGACATTTAACTTGAGCTCGATCTCTTGAGCAACCTCCCCATCATCATCATTTTTATTCCTTTTAACCTTCAACCCTATAAACATCAGTTAACCCTTTTGTCAAGCATGAATGCTTCATCCTAATAAAAGGGAAACCCTCTAAACCTCTATAGTCAAGTCCATGACCAAAAGTCCAGTAAAAAACACATATAAATATATATATATATGTATATATATATATATGTATGTGTATATATATATATATATAATTGTGATGCTTATTCCAAGGTCATAAACTATAAATGTAGACTGCTCCCTTGAAGGATAGCTTCATAATTGCTATAATTGATAGATTGCTCCCTTAAAGGATAGCTATTCAAAGACATTTAAATATATAAAGCACAATATAGACCACTCCCTCTAAGGATGGCTATGCCTAAATCATTGCTACAAACATCACTATCTCAGAAGCTTCCCACATCGATCAGCTTCAGAAATGACCACAAAGAAAAACAACATCCCCTCACAGACTTTTCGCATCGATCAGTCTGTCAAAAAAAAAAAACTAACTGACAAACTATAAAGTCATGGACTTGTCTATAGTTGTTCTCGAGGTCACCTATAAAAGGGGCAAAGTTGTTCCTGCCAAAAAGAGGTTCCCCCATCCTTCCCATCTCACCTATCAAACCTATCACCCCAACATACTCAAGGGATTTCAAGCTCACTTAACATCAAGTGATTCGATTACTTCTCTAACACAACCAATGGTCAACGAAGTAATGCATGAACAGGGCTTTTGTTTGCAAAAACACTTATCTATGCCATCATTATGGTCCTTGTCAATGAAAGAGAAATGTGCCTTTCACTTCTTATCCATACCTTTGTCACATTCAACCAAATCATCTTCACAATCCAACCAAATCATTTTTCCAACCAAACCCAACCAAAGCAAACATTTTCAGACCACCAACATGACATAATCCATTTCACATAGTTTCTATGGAAAATAATACACATGGAAACTATCAACCAAACACAATTTATGTCAAGCATAAACCATTACTTGCTGAAGCATAAATAATATCAATTCATTTTTTAGCATACACCATTACCAATATGGAAACTTGCTAGGGATGAAAGACCACTCAACCAATGTTACAAAATACACCATCACACAATATGGAAAAGGTTGTAACATCATCATAACCTCATGACTTAATCTAACCAAAACCAATCATTGACCAATTTGACTCTTCACCTAAACTACATTGGTCTGAGGCCCTTCAAATAGGGGCTATGTAGGCAGCACTCAGATGACATGACATCTTTTGGGGTTAGCTCAGCCACATCCATTTGTTCGTCTATCTGATGGACAAATCATATTACCTTTAACCATCATTTGACCATGACCAAAACCAATCATCAACCACTTTGACTCTTCAGTCTGAACTACATTGGCCTGAGGCCCTTCCAACATAGGGGCTATGTAGGCAGCACTCAGATGACAATGCCATCTTCTGGGGTTAGCTCGGCCACATCTATTTGTTCGTCTACCTGATAGACAAACCATTTTATCTTTAACCATATCATCTATAACCATGAGTCCAAACCCAATCCATCAACTACTTTGACCCTCTTCCTCCCCTTTGGGGAGAACTACATTGGCCTGAGGCCCTCAACAATAGGGGCTATATAGGCAACACTCAGTTGACATGGGGTCTTCTAAGGTTAGCTCAGCCATTCCTTTGTCCATCCTTGACCAACTGACCTTGGAGATCGTGACTATCTCCTTAGACCATGACCACTTCCAAGACAACTTTGCCTTGGTTGTTTTTGCATGTATGCTACCTCACGAATGGTTAGAAAAATTGTCTGCAACCTGCATTACAACCCTCACAAGTAATAAATTGTGAGCAAGTTGATCCCCACTACTTGTGACATTTTCGTGTTTCCAAGAGCACTTCCTAAGCTCAGGATACTTGGAACACGATGACCATTGGAGCTACAGCTTGGATCGGATAACCCAATCAACTATGACTAAATGCTGAGGCCTGATTATTTCAATTTTAGCACTCCTCGACCTTTGACCTGTGACAATTTGACCTGACATATCGCATGGTGTGGCATGCACGCAATCTCAACTATTGCAATGTTCACACTCAAACTTCACCATTTCCATCCACTATCTATCAAATCGACCCCCAATTTCAGGTTCCTTTCCCTCGACTCTCACTTTGAGGGGGGATACCTCATCATCATAATTGGGGCAACCAATTCATTTTTTGTCTTGTAGTTCGTTAGAACAACCAACAAGACAAGAAAAGACCTCATCCCATACCTGGGGCAACCGACTCCTATTTTTGTCTTGCAGTTCGTCAAGAACAATCAACAAGACAAAAAGGGGCAAATACAGACACCAAAATCATGTCTACTCCTTGGTCGACTCCCCCCTTGGTCCCCTTGGTCCACTTCTACACATCCCTAACTCACACACTTATTAATTTAAAATAATAACTTATTTTAAATTAATAACACCTCATCCATGACAACTCACCCATGACACCTCACCCCACCTTGGATACCTCTCCTTGGATGCCTCCCATCACCCTATGACCAATTTATGACCTATTTCAACCCTCCTCATGCCTATTAAACCCACCTTCGACTGTTTTACCATGACCACTAAACTCGGCAGATAGAGGAATGGGTAAAAGGCTAATTTTAGCCTTTTTTCCATTCTTCTAGCTGTCGACGTCGGTTACCAATCGGCCGATGCCAGCGGGATCGCCGACGTTGGTCACTTAAAGCAACTCGAAGGAGAATTGTCTTCCCTCCTAGGATGCTAAATCAATCAATCACAGACCTGACTGCTAATTCTCCATTTATAGGTATTTGACCTCTCTCTCTCTCTCAGACGCATACCAAGCATCACAGGGTACAGGCACTCTGCAGGAATAACTCCAGACTTTGGGTTAAAGACATTACTGGTACATCAGCCACATCAGCAACAAATCTTCCTCACTCTTTCTTCAACAAACCAAAGCTAAGTATTCTTCTTTTATGTCATTTTAGTAGCTTAGAATGTATTTGTAATTAGTTTTCTATTTATTGCTTCTAAGCCATATTATCAACCAGACCAGACCTGACTCTCTTCCTGAGAAGGCTAAGAAGCCTTCTTCATACTCTCACTCTTTTTGACACCCTTTCCCCTACCTGAATCCTTCTTCAGACCTTACTCTCTACCCTATAAAACCCTGCACAAACTATCAGACTCCCAGACCACCACATACCATTCCATCGACCAGAGACCCATCCAGAACCCGTCCAAGGCCATTGCCCTGATCGACGTCGGCCTCCAGGCCCATTACCCCTATCGACGTCGGCAAACTAATCAGCGTTGGCAACCTTAGACCAACTAACGATGGTAGACTAACTGGCATTGGTGACTATGAAAGGCAGACATCATAATATAGGTACGCATTACCTTTATTTTTTTTGTTTAGTCTTTCATTATTTCTGTCTAGCAACATTCTCTTTTATAAAAAGTGGACTGTCATCCCTCGAGGAAGTCTTTGCACTTTTGGGACCAAGCTTTTGCTTGGTAGTCCACCTTACCTCTATCTAACAATCTTTATGTTTGAGTCTCTTTCTTTTACAGGTGTCATCCTCCATAGCCAAAGAGGAGTCCCTACAACATCTGGATAACTGTGTGCAAACTTCATCCAGGTACGTACAAACCCCTGACCATTAATTTTAGTTTCTTACTTCCTTTGAATGTAGAAAAGTGAAAATAGTTTGAAACAATCATAACCAATCAACATCAGTTAGGGTTCAGATGGCATTGGTCATCTTTAGATGGACACTGAATTCTATGCGTTTCCAGAATTGCTATTTTTAGGAGAACAACTAGTTTGCATGTAAAGACTAAAATTAGTCTTGAGTCTATTTTTATAATTATTGTTTTCTTCTCAATTATATTTAAGAGACCCATGGGGTAGTATTTTAATTGGGGAAGCAAGATCAATTAGATCTGCAAGGTGCAAGATCAGAAAGATCTGCAGGGTGCAAGATTAAGAAGATCTGCAAGAATATAATTCAGTAATTGAGTTGGTTGGAATTGATAGAGAGAGAGAGACCTCTTGAGGGAGAATTACTGTACATCTGAGAGGTGTGAGGAGAGAGAGATTTCTTCATTGTATTTCCTTCTAGAAAATATTAATACAAGATTGGTTATTTCTTGTATCTCTTATTATTTGTTGTTTCTAATTTCTAGTTACTTATTACTTTTGGTTTCAATTCCGTGTTTAGTTGCTTATATAAAAGTAATAACTTGTACTGTAAGATCCTGACAAGTGGTATCAGAGCTATGTGTATACACTAACAAGTGGTATCAGAGCATAGGTTTCAGAGTGTGTTAGTGTTTGTTGATTACATAATTCACTCACAAGGGTTTCTGATTGAGTGGGAGTAAAGCAATGGCAGAAGAAAGTAAACTAAGAATGGAGAAATTCAATGGCAAGAATTATCAATTATGGAGGATGCATATTGAAGATTATCTATATCAAAAAGATTTGTATTTACCATTGGGTGGGGTTTCAAGTAAGCCCACATATATGAAAAATGAAGAATGGAATGTTCTTGATAGAAAGGCTCTTGGATCTATAAGGTTGAGCCTGGCAGCTTCTATGATTTCCAACTTATCACATGCAAAGACAATGGTAGAGTTAATAGATACTTTGGAAAATTTATATGAAAAACCCTCAGCTTCGAATAAGGTATATCTTATGAAGCAATTATTTAATTTGCAAATGCAGGAAGGTGGATCTATATCTAGTCATCTTAATGATTTCCATACAATTGTAAATCAGTTAAATTCAATCAAAATAGTTTATGATGATGAAATTAAGGATCTCTTAATCTTATGCTCTTTACCTAAAAGTTGGCATAGTTTGGTAATGGCAGTTAGTAATACTGCATCTGCTTCAAATATCTTGAAAGTTGATGATGTTGTTAGTGTAATCTTGAATGAATAAATTCATAGGAAAAACATAGGGGAAACATCAGGTAACACTTTAAGTGTTGAAAGCAGGGGAAGGCAAAGAGAGAAGGGCAAACAAGGGAAATCAAGGTCAAAGATGGGAAGTAGATCCAAATCTAGAAATGGAAGAATAACTTGCTGGAATTGTGGAAAGAAAGGGCATGCAAAAAAAGATTGTTGGTTGAAGGATAACAAAGAAAATCAGCATGAAGGTAATAAAGAAGAAAAAGTTGCAGGTATTGTTGCACATGATGCTCTTATATTTTATTTGGATAATAAAGTAGAATCATGGGTTTTAGATTCTGGTACCTCTTTCCATGCAACCCCAAATAGAGATTTTTTCAATGATTATGTCCATGGAGATTTTGGAAAAGTTTATTTAGGGGATGATGAGCCTTGTCAAATTATTGGCAAAGAAAAAGTGTAGCTGAAATTGCAGAATGGAAACACATGGGTGTTGAAGGATGTCATGCATGTACCCATCTTGAAGAGGAATTTGATTTCTGCAAGAAAGTTGGGTGATGAGGGTTGCATAGTAACTCTCACAGCTGAATCTTGGAAAGTTTCCAAGTGTGCACTTGTATTAGCAAGAGGTAAGAGAGTAGGTACACTTTATCTATCTACTTGTATTACTGATTATTCTCCTTCTATTTTATCTACTTCAGATGTAGATGCAAAGTTGTGGCTTTGTAGGCTTGGTCACATGAGTGAGAAGGGAATGAATGTTCTTAAGTCAAAAGGTAAGCTTTCAGATTTGAAAAGCATAGATCTAGATTTCTGTGAGCATTGTATTTTTGAGAAATAGAGGAAAGTGAGGTTTCTCAAAATTGGGTCAACAAAGAAGAAGCACAAGTTGGAGCTTGTTCACACATACATGTGGGGACCAGCTCAGGTAGCTTCTATTGGAGGATCACAGTATTATGTTTCTTTCATTGATGATGCTACAAGAAAGGTATGGGTTTATTGCATAAAGAGGAAATCTGATGTTTTTGACACTTTTAAAAAATGGAAATCCTTGGTTTTTAATGAGAAGGTGATATACAGTGATCAGCTCAAGAGACTAAATAATTCTGAACAGGGCAATCTTGATTTAGATGAGGTTATGATCCAAAATGAGCTCGCGGGTAAAAATCATCACTCATAGAAAAACATAGAGACCGATGTTGATCAGGTGAAAACTGACGTCGGTCAGATGGAAATTGACATCAGTCAAGTGGAATCGACATCGATCAGGTGCAGACTGACATCAATCAGAGATGACTAGGATTGGTCACTGTCAGAAGGAAATTTGGGCGGACAACAAGCTCTAAATGAGTCTCAAATGCCCATAAGGAGGTCTAAAAGGGTAAGTAAACCTCCAATTCATTATTCCCCTTCTTTATACTACTTGTTGCTCACTGATGGTGGAGAACTAGAAAGTTTTGATGAGGCAATGCAGGTAGAATCCAAGAAATAGTGGGAGCATGGCATGAATGAGAAAATTGATTCCTTGGAAGAGAACCATATGTGGAATTTGGTTGAGTTTCCAGCCGAAAAGAAAGCACTAAAAAAATGGGTATATAGGTTAAATGATGGTTAGAATGGATAGATGAGACATAAGGCTAGGTTGGTGTTAGAGAGGTTCAATATGCAGGATGCAAAACTAGTAAGCACACCTATGGCTGGACGCTTCAAGTTGAGCAAAGAATAGTGTCCTAAATCACATGATGAGGTTGAGTACATGAGTAGAGTTCCATATGCTTCAGCAGTTGGGAGCTTGATGTACGCAATGGTATGTACTAGACCTGATATTGCCCAAGCAGTGGGAGTTGTTAACAAGTTTATGGCCAATCTAGGAAAGGAACACTAGAAAGTAGTTCAGTGGATTCTCAGATATCTGAGAGGGACCAGCAGTAGGCATTTATGTTATGGATGGTCAAAAAGTTCTCTACATGGGTATGTAGATTCGAATATGGTAGGTGACTTGGATAGCAGGAGAAGCACCACAGGATATGTGTTCACTGTTGGTGGAATGGCAGTTAGCTAGATTTCAAAGTTACAAAAGGTTGTTGCCTTGTCTACTACAGAGGTAGAATACATTGCAGTCATAGGGGCTAGCAAGATAATGATTTGGATGACTCGGTTCATGGAAGAGTTGGGAAAGGAGCAAGAGAGTTGCAGATTGTACAGTGATAGTCAAAGTGCAATTCATTTGGCAAAGAATTCAGCCTTTCATTTAAGAACCAAACATATACAGCTTAGGTACCACTTCATTAGATAGGTATTGGAGGATGGACAGTTGAAGCTGGAAAAGATCCATATGGATAAGAACCCTGTTGATATGTTAACAAAGCCGGTAAGAAAAGAGAAGTTGAATATTCATTCAAATTTTGTTGGTCTTCAAGATTGAACTTGAAGAGTTGAGAAACAAGCCAGAGATGTTTAGAGGATATTGCTATACAGGTACATGTGCAGCTGTTTATCTCCAAGTGGGAGATTGTTGAGTTGTGGAGCTAAAAGCTTCACCAATGAGCTACATAGTAATCGGCATCGGCCAAATCGGTCAGAACCAACTGACATCGGTTAGGGGTCAACTGGCATTAGTCGACATCAGTCAGAACCAACTGACATTGGTTAGGGGTCAGCTGGCATCAGTCATCTTCAGACTGACATCAAATTCTGTGTGTTTTTAGACATTTCCAAAATTGCTATTTTTAGGAGAACAACTAGTTTTCATGTAAAGACTAAAATTAGTCTTGAGTCTATTTTTCTAGTTATTGTTTGCTTCTCAATTCTATTTAAGAGACCCATGAGGTAGTATTGTAATTGGGGAAGCAAGATCAATTAGATCTGCAAGGTGTAAGATCAGGAAGATCTACAGGGTGCAAGATCAAGAAGATCTGCAAGAATACAATTCAGTATTTGAGTTGGTTGTAATTGATAGAGAGAGAGAGAGAAATCTTGAGGGAGAATTACTGTACATCTGAGAGGTGTGAGGAGAGAGAGATTTCTTCATTTTATTTCCTTCTGGAAGAGTTTAATACAAGATTGGTTGTTTCTTGTATCTCCTATTATTTGCTATTTCTGATTTCTAGTTACTTATTACTTCTGGTTTCAATCCCGTGTTTAGTTGCTTATACAAAAGTAATCAATTGTACTGTAAGATCTTGACAAGTGGTATCAGAGCTATGTGTATACACTAACATATATAGGGTAATTAGACCTCGCCAGAGGTGTTAGTAACACTATTGGGTGTGAAAGCATGCCTCTAGGGTTTGAGGGTGGGTTTGAGCACCTTTTACAAAATTCAACCTTATAAAAATGTCTTTTCAAAATTTCATAAGTATTTTGAATTTTTTGCTTTCACCTTGATGAATTTTTCTTAAAAAAACTAACAAGTTTTTGAGTAACATTGATCTTCATTATTTTTGACATTTTTGACCATTGTCAAAAACCATGATAACAACTAGCTCTAATTAGGGACCTCGAATAGCAAGGAATGAGAGAAGAATCCCAAAATCTGGTTTCATAGATTAGTGTACTTTCATTTAGACACAAATTCATTTTGAAACTTACTGATATAATTTTTTTGAGAATCATCTTTTACTCTGATTTGACCAACTAATAGCCAGTTTGCTAATCTCAATCATATGAGACATGAACACATGCTACCAGGTTAGATCCCCTACTCTAAATTTTGAAGATCTTGATATGACCAAGTGATAACTAGTTCTCTAATCTCAATCGTAGGAGACATGAAAATGCGCTACCGAGCTATATATTTTTAAAGAAGACTCTAATTTTTATTGGTCACTCACTTGAAGACATCGTTGAGGATTTATTAATTCTAAATGACAAGGAAAATCTTGACCTTGAAATTTGATAAGACTAGAGATATGTGTCTCATTTGACCTTAGAGTAAACTTTGAAAAATAATACCAATACACACACAACATAACAAAAATACGATGGATAAAAGGGAAACAAACCAAATACATATGTACATATTTACATGAATAGAACTATTAGTTTTCAACTAAATAAAGTTCTTGAGATATTTCCCACTATAGGGTAATGGAAGATGAGTTCCATCATGATACGTTGAGTAATATGTGTTGTCACCATAGAAATACCTAATTTTGAAATGGCTCATCTAGAGAGAGTTGAATTTTCTATGATTTCATTTAGGTTCTCGATGTTTATCCCATAAAAGAACTAGATCTCCAACCTAAAACTCTCTAATAAAGTGTTTTTTTTATCAAATAAGACTTTCATTCGAGCCTGATGTTATGTGATTTTGTCAACCACCTTTAACCTTTCTTCTTATAATGACTGCAAAAAGAAACTCCTCTTATCCATTGAGATTTTAAAGTTGGGATTCTTAATGGATCTATATAACTACAAATCTATAAATTCAAGAGTTAAATGAATTTCGGCATCCACTCCATGGATAAATTTGAATGGAGACATCACTATTGCTTTCTTTGGTGTTACACGATTTGCCCAGAGTGCATCATATATATTTTTATGCTAGTTTCTTTGATTTTCATCAACCCATTTACACATAATCATGATTAGGTTTTTATTACTTGATCTGGTCTGACCATTTCCTTGTGGAAGGTAATTGGATGAATGAGACAATGAAATTTTGTACCCATAACAAAAAATGATCGTATCATAAGAAGAAATTTTTGAAGCATTGTCAGTGACTATTTTTTGGTGGAATTCCATATTGTACCAATATATTTTATTTGATAAAGTTACAAATGATTTTAGAAGTTGTATGTTTGACTTGAATAGCTTCTACCCATTTAGTGAAGTAATTTATTGTAGTGAGAACATGTGTATGGCCTATGCTTGAATGAGGATTGATTGAAACCACAAAATCCAATCCCTATTATTGAAATGGTCTTCAATTACTACTAGTTAAAGAGGAAGTGATGTAAGATTGGGATTTCCTATGAATTGTTGACATGATTCACATTTTATAACCCATTCATATGAATCTTTAAAAAGGATAAGAAAATAATAATGAGATCTTAATATCTTAAAATCTATTACTTGAGCCAAAAATATCCACCACAAGATTGATCATGAAAATCATACAATAATATCTTCTATTGTTCTTTGGTCGACACATCTAAGAAACAAACCATCAATTTTTTTCTTAAAATGAGTAACATCCTAGATTACATATTTATTAGCTTGTAGCTTTACTATCCTACATTATTTTGTAATCAAATCTGAAAGACATTCACCATAGGTTAGGAAAAAGGTGATATCAAAAAGCCATTCATCCGTAGAGTCAACAAACAACACCAAAAGTTGTTCTTCATTATTCTGATCATTATCTTCTTTTAAAGAAATTAATTACAGAGTCACTTATTCTACTATGAGCCAACATAATCCTTTTACTTGAACTAGCTTCATAGCTTTGATATCAAGATCATACTCCTAAACCTTGATTATCTAATCACCTCTTTTTGATCTCAGTTCTTGTAGAATAAAAATGGATTTAGCTATACCTGACACCATTACTATAGAATGTGAATGCAAGATATATTATCTAAACTGTTTGATGACTTTCATAATTGCACACACATGTTTATCTTCTATAGAATACTTCAATTCATAATACTTGATATTAAAACTCATAAAATCTATTAGAGATTCAATTCATTCTTCATTTTTTTGAATGAAGATGGCATAAGGAGTATGTTCTAAAGCATAATAATAGATGATAAATTCATTTTTGAAGTTTGGGTAAACCAATGTTGGTATACGAGTAATAAATTCTTTGATTTTCTCAAATACCTCTTTACCTTCATTATTCCATTTGAAATAAGGTTTTCCTTTCATCATATTTTTAATGTGATTAGTGATTTATACAAAATCTAGAATAAATCTTCTCAAGAAATTCACTTTGCCAAATAATGACTGCACACTTGGTTTACTAGTTGACATAGACAACTTATGGATTTCTTCAACCCTTTCTAGATCAATCTTGATTCCTTCTTTAGAAATGATGTGTCTAAAAAGTTCTCATTTAGTCACTCCAAAAATAGAATTTTTAGGGTCGAGAGAAATACCATGTAATCAAATTTTTTTGAATACCTTTTCAAGGTGCTCATAATGATCTTCTTTATTCTTTGAAAATATTGATAGATCATCTAGGTATATCACAATTATTTTATTTTTCAAATATTTGAAATCAAGATCCATGACTTTCTAAAATGTAGCTCTTATATATTAAGCCAAATGGAATTTTCCTATATGTAAATGTACCCTAAGGAGTGGTGAAAACTATTTTATATTAATCTTCCCTATTAACCTCAATATGATTATACCCTAAAAAATCATCGAGCATCGAGAGTATTTATGCATCTATGGCTGCTTGCAAGACTTGATCCATGATTGGTAATGGATAGTGTATACACATATTATTTTCAAACTTTTATCACTTATTGAAACTTTGCATCTTTCATGAATCCACCAAGTCTCAATCTCTCTGAGTGCACACCTTAGTGGGTGCACTGAGAAAGGGGTGGGAATACCATTGGTGCTTCATGGTATTTCTATCAATTTTTCCACTTGATATCTACACATTTGTCTCCTAAAAACCTTATTCCTAAGCTTGTTCTTCTCTATTGCACCCTCCTACAGTCATTTTCCACTTTCATTTACCTTATCCTATCTTAAATCCCCTTTTAGAAAATTTTAAACTACGTTGGCTGAGTCAACCTTGTATTATTTTGCCATCAACCCATAGTGCTAGTGTAGTTCATTTTCAGTATGGGTTAAAACAATACTAGATCGATTGGATTGACCCTATCAGCCAAAATTTGTGTAAGGGTTTAGGGTTAGAGTTGTCTATATATACAAGTTCATTTCACCATTATTTAGAGAAGAGAATAAGTAAGAGTTATTGCACATTTGATTATCCACCATTCTACTTGAGGAACAAGCTTAGGGTTTCATACTTTATTTGGAGATATAGATCTTGTCTTGTGGAGAAGTCTTTTGGATGCATTGATAGGTTATGTATCTTAGAACTAATTTATCCTTGTCATCTTTACATACCACAATAACCTCTTGTGAAACACCTTGGCCAAGGGAAATATTGAGGCTCAACGAGTTTGTCTTCAAAGGTAAGTATTCCTAACTTTGTTCCTCCTTTGTAAGAGTAGATAAATATGCATTTTCACTTATCTTACATGTATTAGGAATCTATATACATTCATGTGAGTATATGCCTTTTATGCATGTTTACTTTTATTGTTTCTAACCCCGACTTTGTGCCACAAGATTTTGTGAGCACTATATTAGGTTTACTCTACTTGTTATTAGTTTAGTAAGATATCAAAACATAGGACTTCCTTAGGGTTATTTCATGATTGTGCTTGATTGGAGGCTTTGGAACCCTACCTAACATAGTGTATTATGGTAAGATATCCCCTAATTGGGTCTAACGAATCCTCATATTGGTCATGTTCTTGATTATCTAATGTGTCCCCAATCAAAAGTGTATGGTATGATATATCTTCTCTGAGTTAGGATTAATTTATAGACATGATGCATTTTTGATTGCATACATTCTAGTGAACCCAACATGAATCTAACCCTTATAGGTTTTATTTCACATTTTTCATTATTCTATCATTTTACTTTTATATGTTTGTGATACTAAGTCGATAGTGTCAACATAGTTCTAAATTTTGTGCATAGGTTTAAAACACATTCACATCAATATAACTCTATTATATCTATCTAAGGTTTTCAATAAGTACAACGTATTAGGTCAGCCTAATTGACCCTGTACACTTTTAGACATCCATATCAGCCTACTAGGTCAATCTTGTCAACCCTGTACATTTCTAGACTTCTATAAAACATACTAGGTTGACCCTATTGAAGTAGTACATTTTTTTAGGTTTTTATAAAATAAGATCTACAAAGCTAGCTCGACCCAGTCGACTCAATTAATAGAATTGACAAGTAAAAATTAGGCTACTTCAACAACAATCTTATTTTCCTCTACATCCTCCATCCAACCCACCAAGGTTCCTTTCTATCCTTCTTTGTCATTATTTATTACAATTTTATTTTTCATAGTTTGTAGTATTTAAAACTACCCCTGTATAATCAACTAGGTTGACCCTATCGATATAATTATATATTTTATATTATTTTTAGAAAACTAGGTTGACACTATTAATGTAGTTATTTTTTAGACCCTTTATTTTGAAGTACAGAAGTGACACTTTCAACTCTATTTTATAATCTTTACATACATTATCATTTGAAATGACACTGTACTATGTTTCAAAGTTGGAATTAAACTTACATGCCGGTAATTAGCTCACACCATTTATTATTGATTGCATGCTTAGAATAGATCTCATAGTCTAATTAGATGGTTTTTCAATATACCATTTAGTTTCACTATTTTCTCTTTTATGTACACACTACCAAATCACAAAATATTAAAATACATTTTAACAATTATCTGCCCAAGGCCTACCTACTTAGATTTCATCACCAAGGGGGAAGTTGATTAGATTTCTATCCAAGTATAAACATGTGGTTAATGGTATATATTGGCTAAGCACCTAACACCCTTATCACTGCAGTGTGTGAAGTGAGGGGTAGGCCCTAATACCAAGCCAGTACTATTGCCAATACATATCCCTTTTAGTCCAAATGTCTTGAAACCATCCTTAGATTAATTTTTAGTTCATTGCTTATAGCCAACTTCTTATCACATCTAAAACCATACTCTAATAATCTAACAACATTCAGGATGACCACTTAGTTAGCTTTTACTTTCTAAGTTGATTGCTTACTTTTTACACAATTATATGTTGTATTGCAAAAAATTACATTAGCTAAAATTACTGTGTGCCTCAATTTAATCAACCTCATTAACCCAATTGATTGTGTGTTTCCTTTCATTTATTGCTTTCAAAAGTACTTGATTTTTTTTTCCTATTTTAGTACATAGTTATTCTGCTCGACACAGTCTCTTATAGACTATCTATTTTTTACCTATTTTTGGTCTTAGGTTGACTTTGTCGACTCTATACACTTTTCAACCCCTATTTTTTGTACTACTTGACTATGTTGACTCTATATAATTTTTAACCCCTATTTTCTATATTAGGTTGACCCTATCGACTTTGTATAAATTTTAACCCTTATTTTTATACTAGGTTGACCTTGTTGACTCTATACAAAATTTAGACCTTTTTTCTATACTAGGTTAACATAATTGACCCTATACACTTTAGTATCACTTCCTACTTCCTTATTTTTGCATCTCTCTTGCCTTGTTTAGTCTTTATCCTTCATCATGAACTTCTTATTTGAAGATAACATTGAGTTGCATTTAATGAACATGATGAGTCTTACCAACCCTCATAGAGTCTATCATAAGCAGAGTAGGGATCCTCTCTTGGATGAGAGTAATGTTCACATAGCCACTTGTATAAAAAATTATGGGATCCCTCCTCAATCCTCTTCACTTCATAATCCTCTTATCACTTGAAGATCAACCTAAATTAGAGTATACCCCTGAAATGCTCTTCTTTACCTCTAAATTTCCTTAACATCGAGGAAAGGATCCATCTACCATTTACCATCTCTTGATTAGTGGTCAAGTTAAAGAGCCTCATTCACCTTCTCCCATATTCTCACATGGTTTTGGGGGTATTACCTTCTTTGATTCTCAACATCTTCCCTCTATTATGACCCTTTATCATACAATGACTTCTTCCTCTTTGACTTCTTCCACCTCCATGCCTAGTATATCCACTAACACGGTAGGTTCTACATCTAGTGGGCCTCTCCTAAGACCCTCTCTCCTTAATTATTCCACTAGTGCATTATTTTATACCCAAGGTAATCATGATTCTAGTTCTTCCTCTTTTCATCCCTTCACTAGTTCATATTTTGCCACACAAGCAAATTTTGCTACTAGTGCCTCATATTCTAACAATTCCTCTCAAGCTCCTACCAATACCAATAGTGGTACCCAAACCACTAATACCAACTCTAATGCTTCAAATAATGATAACAATGTCAATCAAACCCATCAATTGATTGCAAATGCTTAATCAAATGAATACTTTTAAAGCTCATAATACAAATCAAATGATGAGAATGTAAAATCACCTTCACCATCTTCAAACCAACTATCAACCAATGCCTTAGGGCATGCATAATCAAAATGTTCCCCCACCTCCTCTTCAATATTTCCATGTTAATCTCATCCCTCAACCTCCTCTTGTCAATAAGATAATTAAACTGTTTCAAAATGGGCCTCTTACAACTCAAAGTGCTAATATCGATATAGGAGGTATCACCCCTAGCATTTCTTATAATGGATCAATTGATCCTACTCTTCATATAAACATATTTGGAAATCTATATAAAGATTGGGTCAAATTGAATACCTTTGTCACTACCAAGCTATTACCGAAAACTCTCACAGGTAATGCTTTAGATTGGTATAACCAAATTAAAACTCATTCTATTACTAGTTTGGAAGATTTAGTGAATGCTCTAGTCCAAGAGTTCCAAACTAGTGATCTTCCTTAGAATACCTTGGCCCATTTTATAAATTATAAGCAACTTGAAAATGAAATTGCCTAAGATTTTGTTAAAATGTGGAAAACATTATCCAACAAATGTGAACATAAAATGGCTAATGATAACCTTTTCCATCTATTTACCAATGCTCTTTTTCCCAAGTTATAATATCGAGTTCACACTCTCTCTCCACATACCTTAGAGGAGTCCATTGACCAAGTTAAACATCAAGATTTCCTTATGCATCAATTTGAGCCACCCAAACACTCTATAGGTACTCATATCTTATTTAAGATCAAGAATCATCATTCTACCAATGATGGTATCATGGAATCTTATGATACCATTCACACTATTCAAGCTATCATTCCTAATCAATCTCTAGAATTAACTCCCCCTTCTCAATTATACACCAATCCTCATTTATCTTCACCTAATAACATCAATGTTCACAAACCCTTATCCTCATTCAAATTACTAAAATGTCTACCTAAGCCTCTACCATGAGAACTTGATCCCACTCATCCTATGAAATCTTGGTATGATCCCAACAAGTTTTGCTAGTTTCACACTAGTTGGGGTCATTCTCATGAGACCTGGAGGTAGATTCATAATTTATCTATGGATTTTATTCTTGGTCCTAATTTTGATCATGATTATATCATTTAGAAGCATCGACAAGCCTATGAAATTGATTTTAAGGCTCATGAAACAAATACTAAATCTCAAGCCTTGAGTCAAGCTAATGCTCATTTGGATATCTATAAAGATCCTCTTGAAAATCACCAAAACCACCAAGGTAACCAAGACAATCCCACCCCTTATACCAACAATTTATAAAGTCTTATTAGCCAAAATCCTAAGGAAAATGTGGTTAATATGAATAATATGCAAAGGGTGGTTACTTTCATTGACCCTCAACCTATCTACACCCCTCCATTATCTCACTCATTTTGTCTTATCTAGGATTCTTCTCCAAATCACTTAAATGAGTTGGGGTAAGATGACCTTATTAATTTTTATGACCCAATTCCCACTCCTCCCTTAGATAACACTTCCTATTCTATTTCTACCATCCCTCTATCTTCTTTACCTAACATTAATGACACTCAAGCTTCTATCAACACTTCCTCTATCAATTCTCAAAACCACCCTGAACCAACTACTTCATCTTATCAACATAGTTTACAACCTTATTCTAAACCTTTTCCATTTTATCAACATAAATTCCAATGTACTTTGAATTATCCTTCTTAAGACCTCCTTCAACACTATGCACCTATTTATAACAACATTCTTATGGGTTATGATGAGTGGGATTCCATCATGGAAATCACTAATTTCCCATCCCAAATTCCATTTATTGAGTTTATGAGGGTATCTCCACATCATCAAAACTATATTATGTAAATCTTGTTTGAAATGAACATTCCTCATCCCTCCCCTAGTAGGACATAAAGAAACCTTATCTAGATCTGAAGATATCATATTACAATAATTTGAAGAGATCTTCATGCATGTTGATGAAACAATGGGAAACAATGGGCACTTATCTTTCCCTCAAATTTCCCATTGCTTCTATGATTCTTGATGAGATCCTAGTTCATGCAGATGATCCTCCTTTATTCATTAATCTCTAAATTGGTGATATCCAAGTCAAGCATGCCTTTATTGATGAGGGTTTTGGCACCTATGTTGCCTCTCTAGATTTTTTCAAACACCTTGGATATTCTGAATGAAATCTCAAATCCACATACAATACATGTTAAGGATATGATATAAGGAAAATGTCTCCTTTAGGTTGTGTGTGGATTCCCATTACCATCCCACCTATCACCTTTCATGTGAAGGTGATGATATTTAACTTTCATCTATCTTACAACATATTTCTTGGTGGGTCATCGACTCATTATATGAGAAACATTGCCTCTTCCACTTGCTAATGATTAAATTCCCTCATAATGGATCCATCTATAGGATTCAATGTGACACTAACCCTTATAATTTCAAATAATTCCCAGACCATGGTGTCTTCAATATTCCTACTCTTGAACCTTTTCCCACTGTTCCATCTCATGAGTCTCAAAGATTCAACTTTCCCATCAATTCCACTTGAGGTTACAATGGTCATCCTAAACTCATTGGGAATATTCCCCCTAACCTCTTAGATTTTGATGATGATGAGCCTGATGAGATAAATCTCAACATTAAAATTTCTTATCGTTCACCTCATCTCATCTCTCATCTCTCAAATTCTTGACTCTTTGCATCCTCATTCTTGTAAACCACCTTGTGATAACATTCCCATTATTTTGACTAAGACTCAACATTCCATCCATCACTCCTCATCAGATGATAATGACATCACTACCTATATCATTGATCTTCATACACTTGATTATAATGATGGTTATACCTTAGATGATCTATTTTAGGTGGTCTTATTCAGGCCCATGATGCTAAGATTATTCATTATTGTTCCTCTTTGTTTCAGTCTTTTAGTGATTCTTCTCATATTCCATCATATATAGTTCCTAATCTTTGCATTTTTCCTCTTTATTATATGGTAGAGATGGTTTGGATACCTCTAGTTTTTGAAGAACCATGTAGGAGTATGCTTATGGATCATGCTATGACTGGGCCTTATCACTTTGCTAGGTACCCAGACCCATATAACCTACTTATCACTGAAATACATGTAACCCTCTTTTGGCCTTCTATAGACCTCAATCCCCCCCTCAGTAGAGCCCACTTTAAATCCTATTCCTGCTCCCACTTTAGCTAAGTCTATCCCTACTTATGATCCCATCACTCTTTCCATTGAGCCTAGTTCAGTTCCTTCACCACCACCACCTTCTCTCGATGATGGTTTGCTTATTCTACTATAGATGGATCTATTTCCCACCAAATGGGCTGATGAGCCTTTATAGACTCCTTTTTATTCTTTTACACCTTTTCTTGTGAGTACTTCTACTAATCTTACTCATAGGCATACTTTTTGCTTCCATGGCATAAATAATCATTCCTCCATGCATTATCACAAGCGGTGATAATATATTAACACTTTATATCCTTGTACCCATCAATATTTCAAAAAGGCCATACCTGCCCCAAAAATATTACCTAAATATATTCTTAAGTATAGATAGGTATATTGTATTTGGCACCAATGTGGCACCCATCACATTGATCATTGCCACATCCTTCAACAACACCTTAAAGATCATATCTTAACTATTCTTGTACCTTCTACCATTCCTCTCATAGGTCATTTGCATAAGAATGATCCCCCTTATTCTCTCATGATTCCAACTCCTATGGTTTCATCCCCTCATGTGGTCCCTTCATCACCTCTTATTCTTCCACCCATGAATCCTTCACCCGTGGACCTTCCCTCACCTATGGATCCTTCTCCACTTGTGAGTCCCTCACTTGTGGATCCTTCCCCACCAGTGATCCCTTATTCTTCTATAGAGTCCACTCCCATGCATTCTTTTGAGCATTTCTTTCTTGATATCCCTCCTTAAAATGATCCATCAAGCATTCATACCTTTCTTATTGAGGAGATTAGACATGAAGTATTTTCCCAATTTTCACTAAAGATAGATGAGACATTAGCTCCAATTCACATCCAAATTCATAAAGATCTATTAGATGTTTTGGATAATGTATGTGGGCAAATCTATCAGTACTTTTGAACACAAGCATGGTATTCTTACATTTTCATATTTAGATTGGATGTGTGATCCAATCTTATCTTTATCTATTTGTTATATTATTTGACATTATATCAAATTCTTATTTATCTTACATGGTGACTTTGATTTAACACTTTATATTGTTTATAATGTCATTTACATCCTCTTATGAATGTTTTCTTTATCATTGATTTTATTCTTCTCTTTGAGTTTCTTTCTTAAAAATTATTTTGATTTCTTTTCATGATTATTTGCTTTCTTATCTCTATATACATGAATAATTGTCATTGTGACTTGGTTATACAAACCTAGTTCCCTTTAGTCATTCCTTCTTTACCATGTGATAAGTTAGCAAAAAATTAATCTCGTTATAATCTCATTATACCAGTCCTCTTTAGATCTCCTTTATTCCCTTTTCATAAACTAAGCATATACATGGTTGAGACTTGATATAACATGTTGGTTCATTATTAATCCTAAGTGTTCTAGTCAGTCTTGTCTTTAGTCACTTAGCTTCCTTTAGTCTAAGCCTAAAGCTCATTCATGTGTATCACTCTATCTCTCATGATTGGTCATTTCAAGTCCATATGGAGGAGTAATATTAAAAATCCTTAAAAACATTCAAAATATAAATCATTTAACAAAAGGAAATGATACAAAAGGCAAAAACATTCAAAATTCTTAAAATTAAAATCACACTAAAAGACATGATTCAAAGCACATCTATTTCTTATAGTCAAAGATCAAACTCCATAGTTGGCCTTATGATAGAGCCGAGGTCCATTGGGGTATGGTAGGCAAGTATATAAAAAAGGAGAATAAAAAATATTTTAGTGCTACCTACTTTCTCATGCAAGTACGCAATATTTGTAGTAGACTAACGGCTCTGTAAGGGGTCCTTAGGAATGGGGAACACATCATGGGAAGGTAAGTCCATTTTAATTTTTTGTACCAATCTACCTTCATGAGTTGATATTCGTAGCATGCTTATTTGCCTACATAGATTTATGTCTATAGTAAATAGGTTTCCTTTGTACATTGATGGTCACTAGTCACTTAGTGTCTTCTCATGTCCTTAGTATGTCTCCTTTCTCATAAGGTCTTCTCATAGGATGCCTACTTTATGATTTTTACATTCCTTTTTTCACTCCCTACATTTCTCATATTTTATCTTGAGAAACATTATTTTTTTCATTGATAATTCCCTAAGGGATTCTATTTGTGATTTACATTGTAAGACCATGGATAGGACCTAGCCTTTGTCATAAATTACCACAATTTCACATTCCTATTACCAATATCCCTTATTACCAAATTTTCACATTAAATTCCACCTCATTGGTTTTCTCTTTGTGAGTTTCAATGTAAGACCTTAGATAGGACTTGGTTTTCCTCACAAAATTTTCAAATAATCCAAGTCAAAATCAAAATTTCATGTGTTAAATATGAGATAATATGTGATTGATTATGAATTTACACGTCATTAACATGCTTCCCAACTTGATTTATATGTTTTAAGCTTACTTATTTTTCCTTCACTTTTATCTTCTTATTTTTTTATTGCATTTAAGAATCCAACCATTTCTTTAATTTTTCATACTTCCCAGCTTGAATTAGTGTGATAAATTTAAGACCAATTTTGCCAATTTTATTTTTCTCTTGTACTTCCCAATGTGATTTAGTATGATTGAATAACTTAATTGATTTGTTTTTATACCACTTGTAATTTTACATGATCTCCACTTTCTTACATTATTTTCATACTTCCCAACATGATTTAGTGTGATCTTACTTGTTTTAATTTGGAACCAATTTTTCACTTGGTTTAAAAATAAACTTTTTACCATTTTGATTACCACTCTTTGGTTTTTTATACTTAGTCATTTTTCTTGTTATTACACATTTACCAATATGAAATAGTGTGTAGTACAATTTTGATTGATTATATTTTACCAAATATTTTCCACCTATTTATTTTTAACCATGCATGTGTCCTACATAATGCTAGAAAAGAAACCATAACTCATATATTTCCTATAGCATATACAACAAAAGCTAAATACATGTGCTAGAAAGAAATATATCCAAGCATCCACAAGCAAAATTATTATGCAAACACATAAAATCAACATCCAAATGCCAAAATGAGACATATATATATATATATATATCTATATATATATATATATATCTTGAATTTTTATAAAAATACAATCATATACAAAGCTTTATCTCTATGGCTGGGCCCCATCATGCCCATCTCGTGGCATAACCATGTTACCCATAGATGCCTCAATCTGACTCATTGAAACAAAATACTATAAATATCTTGTCCAAGATCTTAGTCCTAATACCTACCCTTATAGATGAGCCACCTAGACATCTACCTACCTCAACTGGGTTAGGGTTGCAAGATGTGCCATTCTCTTTTAGGCCTATACCTATCCCATATATGTCATGGTAGCTAGATTTGCAGCTCTCTCCTAAGCCAGGGCCTACCATGCCATTACCTCTCATATACCCACCCCTATTAATGGCTACATCCCCTCTTTGTGTACCTATAACTACCTCATGGCCTTTCCTGCTAGTCTGAACTAGCTCACCTAAGTTGGGGTAGATGGTACCATGAGATCCTCCAATGTGACAGGGTCATATGGCATCAGTGCCAAATTTAGGATATTATGGAGTGTTTCCCTCATTAAGGACCCCCATTTGGTCTCCTCATCCTATGTAACACCTACAAAAATCAAACCAGATAGATATTCAATCACTAATATATCTCAAAATCTATCTCTACTCTATATCAAAAAACTTAAGCAAAAATTTAACCATCTCTTATTTACCTTGCTATGTGTCACCTACCACCATATTTCCATCTACATGATCACCAAGCATGGTATCCCCATCAGTGCATCCTCTAATAACCTCATTCATAGGTCACCTCCGAAAAGTAAATCCTAGAATCACTACTTGTGCTCATCTTAGACTATGCCTAAGTGGTCTCTCTATTGCCCAACTCTATCTTAGCCTACCTGATGGGTCATCTAGGAGTCCCTCTCATCTCACTTGTTATATCCTTACCATCCTAGCTCATTTAGTATCTCAGAGCTCTTTTTCTCTCCTTCATAAGTCAAAAATAACAAATGATTACCCTTTAACCTTATTTAAACTTACTTTTCAAAAATGTCAATCTTTCAAATATTTTCTATCAAATTCCTTATTTTGCTTACATATTTTTTTCTAATAATCCCTTTTTAAAACCATAAAATGTTCTGGAATCATGATTACATAGAGAATATTTTCCTTTATTATATGCTTATTTTCCATTTTTTAATTTTTGGCTATTTTTTGCACTAACTTCTACAAGTTTGCCTAATGTTCTTAACATTTGAATGTCTTCACTTATCTCGCAATTTAATTTTTTATCTACAAAACTAAGGTAAGTAAAGGTATGTGTATTTTAATTCTATCCTTTTATTTATCTTATTTTCTCCTTACTTCACTTTATTTAGCATCAATGTTATGTGTTATCATGTTCTATTTCTTGAAGCACCATCTTGTGTTGCATTCATGTGATATGTTATAAGATTTGAGTGGGGAATATGTATACACATAATATTTTTAAAATTTTATCACTTAATAACACTTTGTATCTTGCAAGAGCCTATCAAGTCTCAATATCTCTGAGTGTACACCTTAAGAGGTGGACCGAGAAAGGGGTAGGAATACCATTGGTGCTTCATAGGATTGTTGTCCCTTTTGCCACTTGATATCTACATATTTATCTCCTAAAAAACTTCTCCCTAAGCTTGTTATTCTCTATTTAACCCTCCTCTAGTCATTTTCCACTTTCATTTAACTTTTCCTAGCCTAAATTCCCTTTCAGTAGTTTTTAAACTATGTCAGCTGAGTTGAACTTGTATTATTTTGCCATCAGCCGATAGTGCTGACATAGTTCATTTTCAACATAGGTTGAAATAATACTAGGTCTATTGGGTCGACCCTATCAACCATAATTTTTGTAAGGGTTTAAGCTTGAGTTTCCTATATATACAAGTTCATTTCACCATTATTTAGAGAAGAGAAGAAGAAGTAAGAGTTATTATGAATTTGCTTATCCACCATTCTACTTGAGGAGCAAGCTTAGGGTTCATACTTTCTTTGGAGATACGGATCTTATCTTATGGATAATTCTTTTAGATGCATTGATAGGTTGTGTAGCCTAGAGAAGATATATCCTTGTCATCCTTACATACCATAACAACCTCTTGCGAAGCACTTTGGCCAAGGGAGAGATTAAGGCTTGATGGGTTCATCTTTAAAGGTAAGTATTCCTAACTTAGTTCCTCCTTTGTAAGAGTAGATAGATATACATTTGTACTTCTCTTCCATGCATTAGGATTTTTTATACATTAATGTGAGTATATTTATTTTATGCATATTTAATTTTATTATTTCTAACCCCCATTTTATTCCACAAGCTTTGGTGAGCACTAGATTAGATTTAATTTAGTTGTTATTAGTTTAGTGAGATATCAAAACATAGGACTCCCTTCAGGTTATTATGTTATTGTGCTTTAAAGGAGGATTTGGAACCCTCCCTAACACAATGTATTATAGTAAGAGATCTCCTAAATAGGTCTAATAGATCCCCATATTGGTCATGTTCTCGATTATCTTATGTGTCCCCAATTAGAAGTGTATGGTATGATTTATCTTCTCTGAGTTAGGATTGATTTATAGACATGATGCATTTATGATTGCATAAAGATAGTTATCTTTTAGAGATGTTTGATTGAGATTTTTAAAATCCACACAAATGTTGATTTTTGCATTTTTATTACAAACAAGTACTATATCAGTCACCTAGGTTGAGTGATGAATAGGGAATATAATTCAAGCATCAAGATTTTTTTGTATCTAATCTAGAATCATACCTACAATATTTAGATTACTACATCTGCTTTTACTTGAATGACTTTGTATTAGGATGCAAAGGTACTATGTGTTGCATGTCTTTTGGATTAAAGGATTTGAGATATGCATATGAATATGTGAGTATATCAACATAATTTCTAAGAAAATTAAAAAATTCCTCTTTTCTTGAGGCAAACAACTTTTCCTAATATTGACAAACCTAGGTTGTTTTTCAGAGCAAATATTTAATTTTTCATAATAAGTGGAATTAAGAGTTTTTTTTACCTTACTTTTTATAAACTTGTAATGCTTGTCAAATAGTTCTTCTAAGGAGACCAAACCTTTTTGAATCTTGTTTCCTTTCAACTCGAGAACACCATTTTCATCTTGTTTATTAGTGAGGCCTTATTTTGATGTTTGTGACGAAGATTCACTGTATGATGAATCACTACCTTCAAAGTATAAATTTATGAAAATGTTAGCTTTCTTAAGAATAAAAATAATCTATTGATCATTATTGAAGACTTTTCGATTATCTAAATTATTTGGTACACTAGATCGATACACAAGTTTAATCATATACTTATCTTTATCAATTTGAGAATGTGCAATCAATAAGGATGTTGATATCGTAAGTGTATCCACTTTGTAATTAATTTTTCTCAAAATGGATTGAATGGAGAAAGCCTCAAAATGTTATATCTTATCCCAGACTTTATTCTTGTAATGTTTCAAATGATCATTTTTAACATAATATCGGCCTTTTATTTGCTCAATGACCAATTTTGCATTACCCAAGGCTTTCAAGTTTTTAATTCCCATTTGATCTACAAACTATAGTCTTAACAAGAGTGATTCATATTCTACTATGTTATTCATGTATTCAAACTATAATTGATAATAAAATGGAAAAATTTATCTACTTGGTGATATCATGACAATCCCTACACTAGATCTTGTTAAAGAATAACTATATTCAAATTCTAACATCCAAATTTCATTAGGATCATTCTCTATTATTTTTGACATATCCCTATCCTTTTTTTAAATCAATAAATAGTTGCATATACCTGAATATTTGTACAAGATATCTACTTTAGGGTCATCAACCTTTTGTACAATATATTTTGTTTTTAGTTCTAGCTCTAGACATTATTTCACTTCCTTAACTAGAATCATTACGTGTGAGAGATCTAGTTGAATCTCACCACCAAGTTTTCTATAAAACTTTCTTCCCAAGAGAATGCCATATGCTATTGGAATATCTACTACTAAGATGTTTGTTTTGATCCTCTTTTGGGGAAAGGAAGTGAAGGTAACTTGAGTTCCCTTGATTTGGCCAACAAGAGAAATTTGTTTTACCTCCATGGAATAGCAATGACCAAATGTATTTTTGCAAGTTAGACCAAGGGCATAAATAACTTTAGTAGGCATCACATTATCTAAGGTTCTTGAATTAATGATAAAATTATTGAGTTTACATCTTTTAAGGAATAAATATATGTATAAAGTATCCACCTCATTTGTTTTAGAGGTCATTGTAGCCATAATGTTTGTTGGGTTGGAAGTAGAAAGTGTGGTTAGTATCCCTTTAGTATTATTTGTATTTTAAGTGGGATTCTTACCCTTGATAAACTCTATTAACCTATCTAGTTGGCCTGGTGTGTTCTCAAATATTGTGCTTGTGACATTTAGATTTTAGTTTTATTAACATGTTTAATTATGTCAAAAGAAGACAAACTATAAGAAGAACCTTCTACATTCTGAGCTATATTAATATTATTGATAGGAGAAGTGTTTTTTGGATAACTAGTAGCAATATTAGGAAAATATTCCCCTGATTTGGTCATTGGTTGTTTTCCCTTTATCTGAATAGGAGGTGGTGTTCCGTATGGAAGAATAACTCTTGTAGATTCTTCTTGATTATCATT
Organism: Torreya grandis; assembly: GCA_037957365.1. Classification (NCBI taxonomy): domain Eukaryota; kingdom Viridiplantae; phylum Streptophyta; class Pinopsida; order Cupressales; family Taxaceae; genus Torreya; species Torreya grandis. The sequence continues at coordinate 88,808 of JARHVA010001167.1, read as the reverse complement.
TTGTTGTTTTCTCTAGTTCTAAGCTCTTGTGAAGACTGAAAATGATTGATTGTTAATGTATCCAACATTATATTCATAATCATCTTCTTCTAAATTATATTCCAAGAAAACATTTACAGAGTCACCACTAGGTTCTTCAATTTCACATACTTGAAGTTCTAGATTTTTTATTCATTTTCTTCTTTAATCTAGTCATACCCGAATATCTCTTTTGTTTCTAAAACAACATTCACAAGTAGATTCTTATTTTGTTGAGGAGGAGCTTATAATGCAAGTTTATATTGAGGAGCTTGCAATCATGGATGATATCTTTGAAAAAGTACATAATTTAATCTTGGAATGCCCTAATAAGGAATAATGATAGTTTTTTGAGGTAATTATTTTTTCAAATTTAATATGTCATTAGCCATTTATTGTAAAATTTGTTCAGTGGAAGATTGTCTTGTATTTTGTATTTTACCTTTTAACAGTTCCTTTTTAAGTTTTCCAAACATTATCATGTCATCCTTGATACCAATAACAAATTCTTGGGTTACTTCTAAATCTATTACTCTATCTATCCTCAATTGATAACTTACTTTTGCAAATTGGGATTTGATCAAAAACATTTCTTATTTTCATCTGTTAGTCTTACAACTGGTATTTTATTTAACAACTTGTTGTATTTGGAAATAAAATCCCTCATAAGTTCATAAATCTCCTTTTTCATCTGTGTGAACCAAGAAAGTAATGCATGAGCATCTTCTATTCGTTTGAACCTATTTTAAAACTTAGTCTTCATAGTATTCTAAATAGTAACAAAACATAGAGTAAGGTGGAAAAACCAATCTACAAAACCATCATGAAGTGTTTATATGAACAATATTATGGTAACATCTTCATGCTTGACACCCAAAATACTATATGCAACATTGAATGCAACAAGGTGTTCATCTGGATCTCATTTTCCATTGCCAAAAAACTTCATGAAATTATTTATTGATCTTTTTGGAAGATTATGTAATTTCCCTAAAGCCAATGGGCCAGTCATATTTCCCAATGGTAATGCCATGGGTTGGAAGACTGCTTGTAATGGAATAATAATTCCTAATAAGAGAAGAGCTTGGCTTGTCAAAGTCCACTTTCAAAAAAATTATTTGAAAATTTTAATTGTCAAGAACTATAAAAATGAGCCCCTAACTCATATTTATAGCTTGAACTAAGTGGTTACAATGTGTAACCACCTTTTTTCCACATTAGGGACTTGTAAAATACATTAATGAACTTGCACATTTAAAAACTTGTAAAAATGTGTTGAGAAATTTGCACAACTTGAAAAATTTCTTTAGTGTTTTTACAAATTACAAAAGTACATTAGCAAATTTATATGATTTGAAAAAGTGCAATAAAATTTTTGCACAACTTAAAAAATTAAAAATAGACCTTAATATAGTTGCATGAGATATAATGTGTAAATCATAAATACATAATATGATTTGAAAATTATAAGTTAGGAACTCAAGTGAAAATTTAAAATGCATCAACCCGCTTCTTCTTCACTGAGGACAATAGGAATTTATTCTTCTTGTTGTCAAAGATTTTTTTCTCACATTAATATTTTTCAAATATTTGCATTACCTCAGAAACTTTTTCTTCATCTGGACCATCTAAGTACGTGAACCCCACCTATGCATCGCAATGTTTCTCCACCATTTTGTCAGTAATGGCATGATGTTTCTTCACTATTACATTGAGATTATCTAAGCCACAATGATACTTGACCAATTGATGAATCGATTCAGAATTAAAAGTAGACTTAGGCTTCAAAATGTCCTAAATATTCTTCTTAAATTGGTTGACAACAATTTCTAGTGAGATTACTTTATTGTCATTATCGGTGATTATAAAATTTACTTTATCAAGTGATCTAATTATTTAAATAATAATATATCATCCCATGGATTTATAATTGAATAAATTCTTGATACATTTACTAATGATATGTATTCAGAATCTTGTAGCTCTAAGAAATTTAGTGTGATATACAACTTCATTTTTCTCAATCACCTTTGCTCGAACAAGATCTTCTAAATCAGCTCTGTATAATAATTTCAACTCAAGAAGTGATTCTTCCCATTTATACACCTCTTTATAATACTTATCTTCTACTTTTGATGCATCATCATACTTTGATTGGATCTCGAAACATAGATCCATTGTAGTTTGAATAGAATGGACTTTTAGTTGTAAAATTTCTTCCAACCAATCTTTTGTCACTTTACCCATGGTCCTAATTTCTTCCACCACATTTAATGTTTCAATATTTGATATCTGATGAATAATTGAAGAGGAATATTGAACTCACTTGATCAATTTATGAATGATTGTTGTCATTTATTCAAATTTCTCGTTGAGTTGATCTTTGGTTACCTTATCATGATCCATTTTATCAAATAGAGTACCAATAGTAGTTTGAACATCATCTTTCATTCCCTTTCTTGTGGCCTTTCCCAAATGTATCTTCATTATTTGATAATCTGAAGTATCAACACTATATTTGTCTTTTTCTATAGGAGGAAAAACCACTTATGCATATCTTAATGCTTTCTACTTGATTATTATCATAAGAATTTTAAGTTTCTTGATTACCCATGGAGGAATAGAAGCTATTGCACTGAAGTCAATTTATTATGATTGTATGACTTTATTCCTTTCCTTTACTATTTCATCAAGCCAATTTATGAAATCAACATTGACAAGAGATTGTTTCATCTAGATAGATTAAAATTTTATAGAAGTATCATGAAAGGGAAGACTATTTTCAAGAGGTTAGAATTTTGATATTATTTCATCATTCCCTTCTTTAACAAAAGTATATGGGGTTTTTGGTGAAGGTTCTAGAATAAATTCATGATTTGGTGAAGGATGATGAGGAAGAGATACATCATGTTAATATAAGGATGTTGGTAACAATGAGGAGTTGGATACAAGGAATTGTTGAGTTGTATTTGTTACCAACATTTGGGGTTGAATAGAAATATCAATCAAAATGTCTTCAACAATAGAGGTAATCGAGGAACAAGAGGATTTATTTCCTAACCTTTTGATATTTAACTTGAGAGGTTTGGAACTCAAATAAATTATTGAGATCATTTGTTTTTCTATTTTTACTTCTATCTCAGGAAGATTTTCACTTTCTATTGCTTGGGATGTTTCAACTTCTACCTATTGTTATTTGTGAAAACTCCTTAGTTCATCTCCTATTATTGTTAGTGGTGGAAAAATTGCTTGATTAACATTTAATATTTTGTTATTCAACCATTGCAATGTTATATCAATAATAGATTGAGTTTTATTTACAAGAGAAATTGACTCTTTCTTATTCCAATCAGTCTTCAAAATTGGTTCTAATTCAAGATTTTATCTTTGGAAACTAGGAACTAAAGTATCTTCATCATTAATTATTTTCTTAGGGACCTTTAAAATCCCAAATTTAACAACTTGTTTCTTAGTGAATCATGATCAATCCATAATTCTCACATCTTTATCATCATTAAAATCCATCTAATAATCCTCAAAATGAGTAACATGCTGATATGTAGCTCCTAGAACATGTGTAATCAAACCTCTTACATCAAATGAAGCCCTATTTTCAAAAGATCTTATAGTGACACATATAATTTCTTCTTCAAATATATTTTCCTTAGCTAATGTTGAGCACGTGTATCTACCAATGAAAATATGAGATTTTATTATTATTTTATGTTTACTAGCTAGGAATTTATGAGTCATAGCCAATTGTCTTACCAACTCCATTAAGGCCCATTTATCATCAAAATACCTAGGGAACATGTAAGGTGATATCTCACATTTACAAACCTTTAAATAATAAAAAGTTGGGAACTGAATGAACCAAGTTCTACACCAAGTAATTTATATTATTTCTTCTACAAAAATCCTCATATTATAAGGTTCACTTATAAACATTTGAATCACATACTGAATAAATGCATCATTCACTCTCCAAAAATGATGAGAACTTTCCTTCAGTGTGAGCTGAGGGTAATATTCATATATTTTGGTGGTCTTGATGTTTCCCACCTAATTCAGTTCACCATAAAACCTCATTATAGAAATTGCATAGACTAAATATGAAGTCATGTAGAATTTACAAGTTATCTTAACTTCAATTGATTGCTTATGAATTGAATCACTAATTATATCACCCTAGTTGATATATTATTTGTTCCTACGAATGATCCAAATGTACCTCTTCATCTAGTTCTAGAATTATCTTACCTCTACACTTATAAGTACCCTATGCAAGAGTGTGATCATATCATTTACTTCATTTATGACCTCAAACCTAGGAATGTTCTTTGTAAATGTAGTTGTTGAATGTTTTGGTTTAGAGAGCCATTATTTATTTACCCATTTTGCATAAGAACAAGGATTATCATCTTAGAATTATTGAGATGAAATAGGGATAAATTCACATATGAATATTCTAAGATTTATAGAAACTTGTCAATATGTTTTGGAGCTAAACATATGACATAATATCCTTTAGGTTTTAATAATTTCCTCTTCTCTAGATCATGATGTTCAGTTATGATTAGGACCAATTCTAGGCTTTGCACTGAGGTCAAAAAAATAGTTGGATTTGCTAATCTACTATCATAAATACTTTGACCATAGTCTATTTTGTGTACCCCATTGATTCTATTTAATAAATCCTCCATATTGATATGACATATATTTGTGTCCATTATATTTTCAACATTTGACTCTAGACTTGATAGAGGAACAACACCTTAAAATAAATACTTAATTTCTTTTTCCTCTTCTCCTTATAGAATTTTCTTTGGTGTGCCCTCAGTAGGAGTGTTGGATGTTGACATCAAATAAAATCACATTTTGAATATGAACCTACAATGGAATGTAATTGACCAAGAGGATATGTCAAGAAAACCAACAAAAACTACATTTCTTAGGAAAAGTTCTTGTAAAGCGCTTAGAGTCTGACAGGGTGCATGCATGGTGATTAGGTCCCAAGGGTAGTGCAAGTACCACCATAAAATTTTGATGGTGGTGGTTTCAATCACTTAGAATCAAATAATGTGTTTTCCCCTAGTTCAATAATATCCTAGGTGTCTTCTCCTAGGGCAATATCCATCAAGAGAAGAGGCAAACTGAAAATTGAAATGAGGATAGAAACCAAAAGGAAATGAGGAGGGAGGTTGTAGAGAAATGTTAGGAAGTTGGAGGTAAAACTAGGGTTTTGTTTGGTTTAGAGAATGATGTAAAAATATTATAAAATCCTAGTCAACAAAGAGAGAATATTGTAGATAGAATGAAATCATGAAATTTTGATAGTGAATGGAAAAGGAGGATAGATGAATCACCTATGTAAGCTCTAAACCCATAAAAAATGCAATTGGGAGATTTGGTGGATGGTAGGTGACTTTAAGCATGCAAACACAAAATAATTAGAGTAATTTAGATTCATATAAAAGATATCCAAATTTAGAGAAAAGAGGTAAGGGATAATATTGAGATCAATAAAATATATATTGAATTAGAATGTGCAAAGAGAATGTTGTTAATGGTTGGAAAGAGCAAGACTATAAAAAATGTGGGTTTTTAAGTTGTGTATTTAGGGTACCTAGGGCCTGATGGGGTGTTTACATGCATGATCGACTCTGCTGGTTGTGCTTACAACACTAATGAGTCTTAAAGGTGGTGTTTGAATGGGTTGAGGGTCCTACTGATGGTGTAGATAGGGTACTTAGACCCCACTAGAGGTATTAGCAACACTGACATGTATCATCAGGTGTGTAAGCACACAAATGGGGTTTAATGGGGGTTCTAAGCAATTTTTGAAAAAGTGAACCTTAAAAAATCACATTTTCAATTTTTTCATAAGTCTTTTATATTTTTTACTTTCACCTTGATTAAATTTTCTCATAAAAACTAACAAGTTTTTGACTAACTTTGAACTTAATTATTTTTGACATTTTTGACCATGTTAAAAACCATGATAACACTAAGTTAATTTGATATTAAATTGATCCCATTCAACATGATAAGTTATCTCAGGGAAGCTACTTCCACACATGAGGTTGTTGTTCTCATAAGTATCTTATAATACAATTTTTTTGTCACTTCAATGTTTGAAATAAGTTAGAGGATAAAAATATTATTGATCCATATTGAATGTTGAATGAATTATTGGTATTAAATCATATTTATCATTTTCAAATTAATAATTTTTTATTAATGTCACTTTATATATTTTTCACTTGTAAAATTACCTATGTGAAAAATCCATGAAAGTAAAAAAATCAAGTTAGTAAAGTGATGAGCATAAGTCAAACACTACTTGTGGCTTTATAAAGTGCATTTAATTATTATTTTTTAAATGAAGTATTATTTTTTGACATGTAAAATCATATGATCATGAAAAAAGTCATAACATGAAATTTAATATTGTTATTATGTAATGTACATCTAAATGAATGCCCTAAATTTAAAATAAAAAGAAAATAAAAACATGGTACAACTTTAGTGACATCAAAGGGACCTCTTTGGTTGAGGTAGTTTCAAGTAGTTTCACAACTACTCATTGAGTGCAAGAAAATACAAAAGATAGGAAATGGATTGTAAACATATTCATCTTTCTCTTAGTCCCTAGGCGAGGATTTGCTACAATTTTTTTTGAAAATGTTCCATTTAAATAAATTTTAATTGATTATGATAAAATATGCATATTGATCATATTTTATTTATGGGTTGTTAGTATTATTCATCAATGGAATGCACTTTTCTATCTAGAGATGAAATAATACATAAAATTCATGTATTTTTAAGATAAAGTGCACACCCTCAATTTTTTCAAATTTTGTGTTAAAAATTTTGAGTTATAACTTTGTTCTAAACACACCCATTCAAAATTTCAAAAAATATTTTATCCTTTCACGTTATCATTTTCCCTAAGTTTCTATTACTATTCATAATTATATTTTCATCTCAAAGTAAATTTCATTCAAATACAAGTTATCCAGATAGTTTTCTAAGTTTATTATGTTTTAGGTCTCTCACTTTCCCTTCCATCTCCTCCCATTCTTCCTCCATTTCAAAATTTATCCATTTTCATTTTTTTCTTCTTTTTTGTAATTTCGTGTTAAAATTACTCAAAAATTTAAAATATCCCATCATACAAAGGAGTTTCCCCTCTTAGATGTGAAGGAAAATTACATGTCTCATGGTGATTTCTCTAATGTTGTATATTTTATGCCACTCCATGTTGTGCGAGTCCATGAAATAAACAAATCAACACACCTAGGGGTATCATCAACACAAGTGGTTATTATATAGTGACACATTTTCCATATTCATCCTTTTTTTATATAGTCACTTTTCATAGATTTCATATATCTTGCTTTTACCTACGTAAAGTATACATGTTTTGAGTGATTAAATGGATATCATCAATGTTATTATTGAATATTAATTATTTTTTAATGAAATTAATTAGGTGATTCAAAAAATGGAATAATATTTTATATATTTATGAGGATAATAAGTATATCCACAACAATAATTGATAAAAGAGTAGAATACTTGATAAAATGACATAGCCACTTCAAAGGGGCAACCTCCATAGCAATGCAATAAGATCAAAACTTATAATATCATGATCAAATAATGACCACTATTTCCTATATATAATCTAATTAAGACATGCTTATTCTATAGGTCAACCCAACAAATAAAATAAGAACATAGAGACAATGCGACAAGATAATATGAAAGACTATGTAAGGCACAAGTCAACCACATATATCCCTCGACACTCTATAAGTTAAGGGATTAGCATGCCCATCCCATTAAAAAAGCCATTACCATAAACATTGAATCAACTCTAAATGTTTATTCAAAAAATATTCATCCTCCCATGTGGCATTTTCATGGTTCAAATTCTTCCACCTGAGCAAATGCTCCAAAATCTCTCTTATTCTCAGCCTTTTAGTGTGTGTTTGAATGATCTCCTTAGGTTTTAGAATGACTCAACCTTATTCATATAGTTATGGTAATTCATTATAGGCATACAATAATTTTCCAATTACCTTATTTAGGTGAGAAACATGAAATACAAGATGAATGTGAGTGGACTAGGGTATCTCCAACTTGTATGCAACAATGCTAATTTTTTACATGATCTTATAAGGGACAAAATACTTAAGAGAAACTTTGTTATCCTTTTTTTTTGTTTCAGATAAATATAATTATATGGTTTTAAGTGAAAAAATACCCAATCACCCATGTCAAAATACCTCTCACTATGGTGTTGATATACTTACTACTTCATTTTATTATGTGTCATTACCAAATTCTCTCTCAAATAGGCTATTACTTCTTATTTATGTTGAATGTGTTATTCAACAACTCAAAACTTGGGATTCACCTTCAAGTATGATGTGATGGATGAGGGTTTATAACCATATAGTTCCATAAAAAGAGACATTTTTAAAGAGGCATGGAAATAAGTTTTGTACCACCATCCTGGTAGTGGTAAACAATTAACCCACCATTCTTGTTTAGTAATGTTTTATCCACCTTAATTTTACCATAATATTGAAGATGATATGATGAGTAATTATCCAACTAAGTACCCAAATATTTAAATAAATCAATCCAAAAATTATTGGTAAATATGGGATCACTATCACTTACAATGATCTTAGGAGTACCATACAACTTTTGAATTGTATTCATAAAAGCAATAGCTACTGTACTAGTTATAAATGGTTATGACAGGGAGAAAACATGAGGATATTTTATGAGCCTATCCATAATTACCAAGGTGAAATTTTTACATGTATACCTCAAAAACATTATAGTTAAATCCATGTAAACTTCCTTCCACTGTTGACTAGGGATGGATAAAGGTTGCATGATACCTAGTGTCTTAATTATTTCACCCCTTTTCTATTGACATACCATGCATTAAACCAAAAATTTATGTATATCCCCCTTGATTCCTTCCCAAAATAAATTTTTATTTATTGTATGATAGATTTTTAAAAATACTAAGTGCCCCTATTGAATATGAATGAAGATCTTAAGGATATTGTCCTTGGGTATGGAATTATTACATAGGTATACGTGATCTTTATACCATAATGAATTCCATTTCCATTGATTTTTTTTAGAAATAATAGAACCATGTTGGAGAATTTTAATCAAAACTTATATATCTATTTTTTATCCCATTCTGATCTTGCCTCTTCTAACCAATTTGCCTATCAAATGGTCATTTCACAAAATAATGCCTCAATGGATTAATCTCTCCTAGATAGTGCATCTACTACAACATTATCTTTTCCTTACTTATATACTATTTAAAAGTCATATTTTAACATATTAGTCACCCATTTTTGTTTTTCTTTTGATGACAATCATTGTTTGATTTTTTTTTGAAAATATCATGATTAATATTTACATTGAATTGTCTACCCATCATATAAGGTCACCATTGCTTGACTACATGAAAAATAGACAACATATCTTTCTCATAGATTGTCTTTAGCCTATTTTTAACCTTGAGTTGATGAATCTCAAATGCAATGGGTCATACTTATTTCATGATTACTACCCCCATGTCGTATCATGATGCATCACATTTAACAGTACAAGTTTTGGAAAAATTAGGAGTAGCCAAAACTAGAGTGGTACACATAGCCTCATTTAAATTATAAAATTCCTTGGTAGCTGATTCATTATAATGGAAGGAGTATTTATTTAGCAAGGTTATGAGTGGTGATATTATGTTTTCATAATTTTTCAAAAATCTATGATAGTAACCTCTTATCCCCTAAAATCCTTAGAGGTTATTGAGGTTTTTGTGCAATTGAAACTCCATCATTTATTTGATTTTCTTGGGTGATAATTTAAGTCCTTAATTTGAAATAATATGACCTAATTAGTCCACCACTTTGAATTAAAAATCACATTTGGATGTTTTATATAAATTTGATGTTGTTATAGAGCTATAAGTACATGTTTCACATGTTGCATATGTTCTTCCCAAGTTTTGTTGTATATAATGATGTCATAGAAAACACTAGCATAAATTTCCTCAAAAAATTGTCAAAAAATAGTGTTCATTAAAATCTAAAATGTAGATGGTGCATTTGTGAGACTGAAAGGCATGAACATAAACTCATAATATCCCTCATAAGTTATGAAAGTTGTTTTAGGGATATCCTCATAGCTAATTAGAAGTTGATGGTACATAGAATGGAGATCTAGTTTTTTAAAATAAACATCATGTAACTCATCTAGTAAATTATCAATTACTAGAATACGGAACTTATATTTTATGGTGTAATTTTAGAGTTATCTTTAGTTTGGGCACATTCTCCAAGTATCATCCTTCTTATGTACCATGATCACTGGGAATGAATATTCATTTTGGCTATGTCTGATAATACTTGCCTCTAGCATCTCATGTACCATATTTTTAATTTCACTCTTCTAAGCATATGGATACCTATATGGTATGATTTTTGGTGGTTTAATAATTAAAATATAGCATATGTCATGATCATGTTATCTTCTTGGTGGTATTTGTTTTGACATGGTATTAGAAATAACTAGGTTCTCATCAATAATCATCTGTAGATCAAGATGTGAAAACACCTTTGTTGGTTGAATTTCTATGTAAAAAATCACGCTACAAATCTTTTAGCACCTTTTTTGAGAATCTTCATCATTTGATGTAAACTGACCAATTATAGATATTTTTATTATAATCCATACAATTCAAATGCCCTACCTTCAGAATGAAATTGCATGATTAGTTCCTATAAATTCATCTCTATTATGTGAAAACTCGTGAGCCATTGGACTCCTAAAACAATGTTAACCCCACCCATGTGAATAGAAAATATAGGATAATCTAGCATATAGTCTTCTATAACAAGCTTAATCCTATGACATTTTATAGAATAATTGTTTATGTAACCATTTGTAATCAAGACCTAAAATTTTAGAATTGGGTAAATAAAACAACTCAAATAAATATCCAACTTAGTGTTGATGAATTTTTGTGTACACCTTGAGTTAATTAATAATGTCACTTTGTATTTCTTGAGGAAACCCACAACCTTAAGTGTTTAAAGAGTGCTAATACCTGAAAGTGCATGACAAGAGATAGTAGGTTGAGGATATTTAGGGTCTTCCTTTGTCCCTTATAAATCCTCACCTGAGGCCTCATCATATCTTTTGTCTTCATTTGATCCTTCAATGTATATCAAGTTCTTCTCAACACATTTATGTTCTTTACTTCAGGTTCTCATAACCAAAACATAACCCTTTTACACATTTTTATTCAATTTTATGAGAGGTAAATATTTTAGGCTGAAGAAATGAATGTGATGGGAAATTTCATTCATGGCCATCAATGAAATCCATAAATTTAACTAGATCTCTTTCCTTTGCCTGGTGTGCTAATGTTAAAGATTTAGGTATTAGACTTGGATTAATCATGCAAACATCAAGTTGGATGTTATCCTTGATCCCAACCAAGAATAGGTCATTCATATTTTACTCATTAATGTCATCCATGTGTAAGGATATATTCTATAATTATTGATTATAATCCTTGATAGACCCAATTTTTCATAAGTTAGCTAACTGATTGAAGTAGTTTTATAAGATGTTGTGAGTACATCTACAACTCTTTAGTAGACATCTACTAGATAATAGAAATGATTTTATTCTTATTTTGAGGAAAAAACCACTATACTAAATTAACTCCATAGGTTATTGATCCATAAAATAGGTGGTTTTTTCACACTTAGTTTTACCAAGATGAACCTTATACAGGTAGCTTATCAAAAATTGATTATATGAGTGTTATGTGTTATCAAAAATGCAAAAATAGAGATGAAAGTGTGATATAAAGTAATTTTCCACCCTAATTAACATGAAATATAATAAAATTAATGATCAAAGCATAAAATGAACACACAAGTTATCCTATAGAAACCCAATGTGGTAAAAACTTTAGTGGGTGAGGCAAATCGTACTCCACTTCCACTATATAATGCAAGAGTATACAAGGTACTACCAAATTCAACATATATATAAATAAATTTCACTACCATACTATATAAAAATCATATACATATGTGCTCTACACTTACACGACACTTCTCTATACTTCCACACACCTAGACCAATCATATACAACTAACAACAATGAGAATAAATAGAACTAAGAACTAAACTCACTAATAATGATGTGAATACAATTTAATTATATATTAATGCCTTTTATATATCTTATCTACCATACCAAGGCCTTTATGTAAGCCATCTCAACCCTATATCTTTTCAATAAACTGAAACAAGCAGTCGATATGAGAATAAAATTTTGCAACCATTTATTTTCCATGGATTTTCATATGGTGGTGAAATCACTAGAACATATAAACCCTTGGTTGTGAAAATATTAGGGAAGTTATGAAACTTCCATATTTAAATTCCAATGATGATGTTTTTATCACTCTATGATGGGGTTGTTATGTGATTATCAGGGTAGTTTCATAACTGCCACCTTGCATAATGTAGTGATTTCATCATCTAGTGAATTATATCTATTTTGAGAACCTAAAAACTTTAATTTTATCAATATGAGGTGTCTAGATCACTCTCACACTATTTAATCCATATAATAATCTTTTAATTGATGTTTTTAGTAAAAAACATCTTACATAAGTGTCTATAAGCATGTTTTACATATAATTGGGCATAGTGAAACTATCTAGTACATAAAAGTAGTACATTAGGATCCAAATTTGGATTTTACCTCCCTAATTTGAGGATTTTAAGTCCCTAAAAATCTTAATAACTTTTTAAGTGAGTAAATTTATTTCCCCTCTTCTTGGCCCCCTCTTGAAATTTGAAGTGTATATGCTAAAATAAATTTTTAACCTTGTGAAGTACTGAGTCCACCTTTTCATGCCCCTTGTGTGGCTCACTTTCTTACCAAGGAATACTCATATCTGAAAGTGGACATCTTAGTAATAAATAAACCTCATTCACTTTGTGACATGCTATGAATATCTTTGTATTATTTATATTTCAAAATGAGGAAAGAAAAATTCCCACTAGCATTAAGCAATCGGTTACCTTGAGTGGAACTTACCCAAGAGAGTCTAGATTTGCCTTCATATGAGTTTATGGTGTATATTTTCCAATATTTAACCAAATTTTACTAATTATACCTCATCCTAAAAATAACATCTCTAACATACATACATGGGTTGCCAAAACTGTTTCCACAAATGTCAACAAGTGTAATATTTACAACAATTTCATTAATGAAATGTTCATTTATTGTAAATTTGACTCTGAATTATTTGGAAACCATTATCTCTACTCCTTTGACCCATCCTAGTGCACAAGGAATAGGATGATCATATACTTTCAACCCAAATATTTCTACTATCTCTTTGCTAATCAAATTTGATTGAGAGTAAGAATATAAAAGAACATCAACCTTTGCCATCTTAATTTGAACTTTGATATAGAAGAGTTTAGAAGGTTCACCTTTATCTTGAGCATGATTATTATCTAAACATACATTTTTCTACATTGAAGGAAAACACAACTTTTTATCCACATCCACATTACAATAATTCTCTTATCCTTGAAGTGACATCTTGGCTTTTTTATTTTTCATATTATTTTTAAATGGATGAAATTATCAATGTAACTTCCAACACTTATTCCTTACAGTGGATATCAACATCAAAATGACCACAATGTTGTTGAGTGTCTTTATTAGAAACTATAAAAGAACTCATTCACCCCACCTTTCTTATTTAGAACTTTGGAAGGCTTTGAAGAGGAGGATGCACCCTTACTCATCCATCTCAAGATAGTTTACTTGAGAATAAGACTCATCTATGTACCTTGTCTTGGAAAATAAAATGGGCCTCTTTAAGTGAATCTACAACCATCCAACATACTTCATGAGCATATCATGATCAAATGTATGTTTTCCCATTTGGATCACCTTTTTATGAAACTCACTTGTATAGATCTGCACACTTTGGCCTTTTTGTTACCTCAAATATTGCATTCAATAGACCTTTGATTTTGACAAATAATAGGATAAATTTACCTCTTGATTAAATTATTAAATTCATCCCAATTAGTAACTGGTGGTAGCTTATTAAAAACCATAGAATTAATATAACTTTTAGACCAAGTTAAAGCATGACTAGCTAGCTTCATACTTGCAAAATAAATTTTTTACTCTTCATTAATTCGATGCAAATTAAATTAAAATTATAAGTGGGATAACCAATGATCAAGTTTATCAGCATTTAAATCAACTTAATAGGGTTAAATTTTAATATTAACCTTTTATTTTAATGGAGGTGGAACTTTTTTGAATTGAGGCTTCTCTTTCTCATGGTTGGAAGTGTTAAGCTCCTCCTTTACTTTTGAAGTATCCATGAAAACTCCCAGCTTTGCCATGAACACCTTCATAATTTTCCAAATCTTATTCATGGATTGATATATGCTTGTAATATATTCTTCAAATTTTTTAAATTTTCCTTCATCATTTTTAGGTATCCTCTCATCTTCAGAATCTATACTTCTCAAATCTCTTTTCTACTTTCTTGTGGATATCTCTTTTTGTAAAGAGACCAAATAACCTTTTCCACTAGAAATTTCTCCTCTTGTAATGGGTATATATCTAAAAAATTATAACCAAATAAACCAAACACTATGTAATACTAACCAACTTTGATACCAATCTGATTCGTAAATCAGGTGGATATTCCACACTTATTTCACCAACATGAATGCTATATGGTTAGCTTACTAAGAATTGATTATATGATTATTATGTTATAATAAACATACCAAAAAAGAGATGAACGAGTGATATAAAGTAAATTTACAACCTAATTAACATGAAAACTAATAAAATGAATGAAAAAAGCACATAATGAACACACAAATTATCTTGGAGAAAACTAATGTGGGAAAAACTCTAACGATTGAAACGAATTGTATTCCCTTCAACTATGTAATGTAAGAGTATACAAGGTACTACCAATTTTAGCCTATATGGACAAAAATTTCACTACAATCCTATCCAAAACTCATAAAAAAATGGATCTAAATTTACAAAACACTTCTTTATACTTCCATACACTTGAACAAATCATATACAACTAAAAACAATGAGAATAAACATAACCAATACCCAAACTCACTAGTAAAGATGTGAATCTAATTTATTTATATCTTTGACTTGAAAAGGAATCTATATAACAACTATTAACCTTATATATTACTAAAAATATGAAAATTTTTGTCAATTAGATGAGAAATATTTACAACCATTTGTTTTCCATGCATTTTTGTATGGTGATGAAATTGCCAAAATCTGTAGTCCATCGGTTACAAAACCTTCAAGGCGGTTACAAAACCATCAATCCGATTATGTAACCACCACATAAAAATGTTAGTGGTGATTTTATTATCAATCTATGATGGGGAAGTTATATAACTAATGGGATGGTTTTTAAACTGCCACCCTACATAATGTGGTGGTTTTATCATCTAGAAAATTTTCTCTATTTTGAGAGCTGAAAACCTTTGATTTGATCAATATGAGAATGTTTGGATATATCCCACACTATTTATACCACTAAATCATCTATTAATTGATGTTTTTATTATTAAGTGTCATGCATAAATGTCTATAATCATGTTTTACATATAATTAGGCATAGTGGAACTATCTAGTACATAAAACTAGTACATTAGGATCTAATTTTGGATTAGTTCTAGATACATATATGCCATGACCACCTTTTGTGTACATATGATCTGATATAGATCAACTATTTTTTATTTTATTTATCTAAGTGAGTGGATCCTTAACATAAAATAACTTTTGGCATCATGGTATTCAAACCAATATTTGAGTTTTTAGTGTTTTGGTGGGAATAACCCAAATAGAGTAGTGGAGGATTATTTAGATATGGAATATGAGTTGTAAGAGTGTTCAATTTAATACTAATAGTTTCCAATTGAAACTTCACATAATTCATGTCCCATTTGAGCACATTGATCTCCCCTATTACCATATCAAGATCTTTCTTCACTATGTTTTGCATATTTGACTAAAGTTGGTGAACCATACCAAAAACCCAATGATCTAAAGTTTCAGACTCTATGTCATCCTATTGATGAATTTTTATAGGAGTGTATTTCCATTTCCCACAATCATAATTGTTTTTACTATCCATGCATTAACCTTTTGGTTAGGTTTTTGGGCACCTAAAAAAGTACTGAAGGATTATACTGTTTCAATCATCTCACCAAGATTTGTCCAATGACTGATAATTTGCATAAGGGTACAAAAAAATTTACATACTTTATTTCTTAATTTAAAATAAAAACCTTCAAACAATATTGCGGTGATGAAAAAAATTATTCCTATATTACAAGCTATTTTTTTAATCCTTCATCTCTCAGGACAACAACTATGTTAGATCTTAAAAACTATACCATATAAACTTGTCCAAATCAAAGCTATGATACCACATGAAATTAAATTAATTAGATGATTAATAAAAATGGAATAATACATCATAAAATTATGAGTAAAATAAGTAGATCCACAATAATAATTGATAAAAAAATAGAATACTTGATAAATATGACTAGGCCACTTTAAGGGGGTAACCTTCACAATAATGCAATAATAACATAATTTATAATTTTATGATTAGATACTAACCACTATCTCCAACATATCTACTTATTCCATGGTTATTCCATAGGTTGACCCTACTAACAAAACAAGAGCATATATGAATGTGACAAGATAATATGAAAAGCTACGCAAGCTACAAGTCAACCACACATATCCCTAGACACTCTATAGGTTAAGGGCGTAACATGATTACATAGATTATACTACATGTCTTGACTAATACATAGCTATATTTTGGTATTACACCATCCTTAATACTATGACTATAATTTATACATAATTACCATACCTATATTATTTAGGACATATTTTTTATATCTTACCTTGTTACTAGGAAGAAATATTTTGATAAAAACTTCTTATAGCTTATCTTATACAATCTACACATTGGGAGTATCTATTTGGAGATACTCTTTTACCCTCTAAACTTGATCACATTATTCATATCTTACCACTTAGGGGAAAATATGACACCATTAAATTTGGTACTACATAGAGATTGAGTATTTCATGATAATATGTCATATACATCTCTTTCACACTCATAAGGATAATATCATATCATATCATATCATATCATATCACATATTTAGTAATTTAATATCATTGTGTAGACACATAAGTCTAGTATTAGACACTTGATAATGTCAGTCTTGACCTATCCTTACCTTACAATATTCTTGCATACACATATGACTCTTCCACACCCTTCTCTCCTATCCATTTGCCTTTTATGGGCCCAACCTTCCCAATTTGCTATCAACCACATACAAGAATTCCTGAGTCTATGCATATTATTATTATTATTATATTAATTAAACTATCTATATATCATCATATCATTGTTCCTATCTTTTTTGGAACCTCTAGTATACTCAAACAACTATATATTACTAAAGCTTTCCATCTATATTGGACTTATTTTCATACCCAGACATGGTCATTTTCTAGATTCAAATCATCATTATGAGTTAGCATATACATTCCACATGTTTTTGGCATGATAAGTTACCCAAATATTCATATATTTATACACTTAAAGTCTAATACTATTCCATATCTAGCACTCATTTGGAAAGTATTAAGTAAGTATCTATTTATCACTTGCACATTGAGAAATGCTACCCTAAATATCTAAAACTAAAATCCATCCACAAGGAACATGTCCTAGCCAAGTCTAAATCACCTAATCCACTTAAAGTTTACCATTATAAAGTTTTGAAATCTAGATCATAGGTTGCATCCATACTAAAGGAGCACTATTACACACATACATGTAACCAAGAGATATACATGGCATTTGAACCCTCTTTGGAGTATAGTAAATTTAGGTAGGGATCAACCACTTAGTATAGGGTGGTTGGGGTAATATTAATCCATATTTTTTCCTATTTTATAGGAAAAAATTTTTAAAATTGGATTTATCATTTTAATGTAAAGGAGATATGTTTTGAAACTTGAGAACACTATGAGCTTATGATATCACATAGAATAACGGTTAAAAACATACATAATGATATGTAATGAGATATTAAAAAATATATTAAAGGGATATTTATATTAGATATCAAAAACATACATCTAACTCAAGCAAATAGCTACTTATATATTCATCTAGGTAGATCCAAATAGTCACTTTCCAGATTTGAGTGACACCAGGTCTAATTTTAGTCTTCTTTTCCACCCACCCATAGTCTTAATCCTACACAAAGAAGTACATAAAATATAAAATGAAATTAAAAATTTACTTGTAGCATTCATATTATCTAAATTTATACATATCTTAGATAATTTTAATATTCAAATTTTTATGTTTTTTCATACACTAATCTAAAATAAGGTAAAACATATTAGTGAACCCAATCTTACATTGAGCACGTCAAACCTTAGGTTTTATTTAGGGTTTTCTTCCTTATTTTATATATTTAGGAATAATTTTAAGACCTTATTATATACACATAATGTTTTCAGACTTTATCAATTATTGATGCTTTCTCTCTTGTAATAACCCATGTAGTCTCAATCTCTCTGAGTGCACACCTTAAAGGGTGTACTGGGAAAGGGGTGGGCAGACCATTGGTGCTTGGTAGGATTGTTGTCACCTATACTACCACTTTATATCAATATAAACTTCTCCTAGACACTTCCCTAATCTTTGTCTTCTTTCTTACACCCTCATCCAATCATTTTTCACCTTAATTATCCCTTCCCTAAGCCTAAAATGTTTTTTGATGGTTTACGTTACATTATTAGCCCTTGGCCAACCTAGACCAAGACCTAATTTATTTTTATCAATAAAAATATAGATTAAATTAGTTTGACCCCATTGGCTAAACTTTTATAAAGGTTTAGGGTTAGATTCATCTATATATACACATTCATTTTTCTATTTCTTAGAGACAGTAAGAGTTAATTATTCATTTGCACTTCTTTACAATCTACTCTTCCGCTATTTTACTTGAGGAGTTATAACTTAGGGTTTACACTTGGATAAGAATCTTATATTATGGAAAAGTCTTGGATAATTTGAAATTTCTTAGTGATACTTAAAAACTACAACAAACGCTTGTGAAACACCTTTGGCCAAGGGAAAGATTAAGTCTTGACGGGCTTGTCTTCAAGGTAAGTATCTCTAACTTTACTCCTCTATTTTAGTAGATATAAGTAGCATAAGTAATGGATTTTGAATATATTACTTTATCCATGCATTATTATTTTACCTCTGCATAGCTTAATTAGGATTCTATTATGCATGTTTACTTTTATGTTTACTAACTCCCATTTTGTGCCACAAGATTTTGTGAGCACTATATTAGACTTTACTTTGTCACTTAGTTTTGTGAATATGAAAACATAGGACCTATCTAGGGTTACTACATATTTTTTTATTGATTGAAGGTTTTGGAACCCTGACTAGTGATTTTATTATGGTAAGAGATACCTTAGTTAGGTCTACCAGATCCATCTTGGTTATGACCCCAAATATCTAATGTATCAACAATCAAAAGTGTAAGTAGGATTTATATTCTCTGAGCTAAGATTGATTTATAGATCAATTACATTTCCCTTTGTGTAAATTTTGGTGAAACTGATGTGAATCAAACCCTTGTAATTTTTATTTCACACCATCATTTTGTCCTCATATTATATTTTTATATATTTGTAGTACTATATCAAACCAATTGGTATAGTTCTAACATTCTATGTATAGGTTTAACACAGTCACTCTAAAATGACTTTATTATATATATGCAAGTCTTAGCCAACTATAGGTTACTATATCAACCAATTTGGCATAGTATTATTTATCAGCTCTAGATTCACATACATAGTTGAATCATTTGACTCTATCTACAATTATCTTCTATCAACATACAAGTCTACCAACATAGTTGAACCAGTCGACCTTGTTCGTAACTTCTTCTCCAACATATAGGTTCTAAAAAATTTTTTAAGCCAGTTGACTTAGTATAATTTTGAAATAATATTTGAACATCACAACAATTTTTTTTCAATCTAAACATCTTCAAGTCCATCAAAGTTCATTCCTTTCTCTCTCTGTCATTTCATTTTTCCTTTTTAGTACCATTTTTCACAAGTTTTCAATCTATAAAACTATAGCCCTACAAAAAACTAGGTTGACCTATTCGACATAATTCTATAGTCTATATTATATCT
The DNA here is from genome assembly GCA_037957365.1 of Torreya grandis. Classification (NCBI taxonomy): domain Eukaryota; kingdom Viridiplantae; phylum Streptophyta; class Pinopsida; order Cupressales; family Taxaceae; genus Torreya; species Torreya grandis. Next base: position 68,335 of record JARHVA010001167.1, on the reverse strand, counting down.
AAAAGATAAAGTCAACATGTTCGATTGTGTTCTTACATGTATTGATTTTTTAGAATAGTAGTGATCTAGTCGACTCTATTTCACATTATTTTCATATAATGTCATCTGAGTTGACTCTGTACTCTTCTCAATCAAGGAATAAACCTCTATTTTGTAGTAATTAATTCACATTTCCTTTTTAGTTATTTAGATTCTTAGAGTAAAAAACATAGCCTAAATAGGCAATTTTTCAAATTACCATTTTAGTCACACTATTTTTCTCTTTTGCACACACTACCAAATCACTTTACATTCAAAACAATTTAAAAATTTTTCTTCCCAAGGTTTACCTACTTGGGTTTCATCACTAAGGGGTAAGGCATCCTGGTTTTTTAGCTAAGTATAAGCATTTGTTTGATGGTATATATTGGCAACACTCGACACCCTTATCATTATGGGATTGTGAAGTGAGGGGGCAGAACCTAATACCAAGCTAGTACCATCACCAATATAGATCCCTTTTAGCCTAAACATCCTAAAACCAACCTTAGATTAATTTTTGGTTCCTTATTTCAGCTATCTTCCCTATCACATTAACATTAAACTTTATAATGACTTAATAATACTTAGGATAATGAAATAGTTAGCATTTAATTTCTAGTTTATGATTACTCTTTAATCATTGTATTTTGTATTACAAAACTTTTATTGGCCGATGTTGGTACAAGGTTTGTGTTTTGTGTTCCAATTGGGTTAGTCACATTGATCCAATTGTTTGTATGCTTAATTTGATTTTACTTCAAAATTATCTTGCAAAATTTTTACTTTGTTTGTAAACACTATCATTTATGTCAATATAATCTATCTCAGACTGTTTAGCCTTTTTGATTGTAGTACATAATCAACCTATCTGACTATGTATCCTTATATTCCAATTCAGACCCTATCTAAGAAGTACACAAATGACCTATCTGACTATGTATTCTTATTTCTTGACCTATTACCTATTCATCAGTACACTGTTGACCCATATGAATTTGTATTATGTTTAGCCTATTTCAATTTCATTCCTTCCAACACACATTCAACCATCTTGACTATGTCCTCTTATCTTTCTGTTCTATGAATTTTCTTTATATAACTCTATCAACCTATTTGAATTTGTACCTATTGGATAACATTGTTATCTATTTGGTTGACATTGTCCCCATATTTCATTCTTGTTTCCTAATCTTAGATTCTTTCATCAATCATCTTGAAATTCCCTATTAGAATATTCTTGGACAACCTGAATCCATTTAGACATTATATGGGGTGCTCTTTTCTGCCTCTCTTTACTTCCCAAGAGGATCATCACTCTTGGAGTACCTCTTCTCCTCCCTCATCTTTAGATTGCAACATGTTTCAAATCACTCCACAAGATGATATTGGTGGATTAGATCCTTTTCATACCTATCAAGACAATTATCATATTCAAACATCTCACCACAATGTGGGGGTAATTGACACAATTTTATCCAATAACCCCATAAGGAATCCATCACCTAAAAAATCTCTCCCTAATACCAATTTAGGGAATCCTCATACAAACACCAATCCACCAATTGATACCACTCAGATTCTTACACATATAATGTAACAAATGAACATAATGCAAACTTATAAAACCTCCAAAATGATGAAGCTATAACATCATTTGATCAACTTGGCTAATCAACCTCCTGTTCTTATCCCTCAAAACAATCAAAATTTTATTCCTCCACCTCTTAGAGATGCTACAGGGAATGTCATCCCCCAACCTACCATGCAAAATAAAATGCTTCAACACATCTAAAATGAGCCTTTAGCCCCTTTCATTATTTATATTGATATTGGTAATATATATCCAACCATTAAATATGATGGGACTAAAGACCCTGTATCTTTTATTAAGGCATTTGACACTCTTTATAAGGAATGGACCCAAACTAATACCTTTTCCATAACTAAAATTTTAGTTAAAACTTTCACCAATGATGTATTATAATGGTACAATCAACTTCCCCAACATTCCATATGGAAACTAGAGGATTTAGTTAATCCTTTAGTAAAAAGTGTTTCAACACAATGATCTTCCCAAGAATTACCTTAGCCATTTCATCAATGCTAAACAATCTCCCACTGAATCAGCAAATGATTTTATCAAATGATGAAAATATTTGGTTCATAAGGCTGATCATAACATGAGTAATGACAACTTGTTTAAAATATTTATAATAACATTAACTCGTTTACCTCAATATAAGGTTCAGACTTTTTCTCCTCAAATTATAAATGAAGCTCTTAACCAAGCTAAGAATCAAGACTTCTTAATGAAATAGTTTGAACCTAATCATAAAATAATTAAAGGATATTTTCAGCATTTAACTAATGTGATAATCGTTAATCCTCCTCAACCCAAACCACGAGTTGCCAAAGTTGTTAACCCCAAAAATTCTCATGCCATTAACTATGAAACAAATGAAAAAAAAATTATCACCCTTTGAACTATTTACTTACCCCAATAATCCTCCTAAATGGTATGATCTTAATCAATTTTGTTGGTTCCACACTAACATAGGTTATTACCACAAAACATGTAGAGGTCTTACACAATTTGTTATCTCATATATGCTTGGTGATTCATTTAATCATGAATCCATGATTGAAATCCATCATCAAGATTACCTTCATGCTTCTCAAAAGAAATAATATTCCAAAGCTTTTTCTTATAACAACCAAAAATCTTTCTCCACATCTAATACTAAATAATCCAACAAGGATGTTTGTGAAATTGGCATTGATTATGACTAATATTACACCAATTCTCAATATTTAAATGTGGTAAGGTTAATTATCGACATAAGCTATCCCAAAAAATCACATCACCAAACCAAAGAAATCATCTTTAGAAGAACAACTTCTCAAATATACTACTACTACTTAGCTTCAAAAACAAATCAGGAACCCTTTCCTCTTTATGAACCTCCAACCACTTCTCTTATTCTTAAACCTATTTTACCTTCTAAACTTTGTGTTATTTCTCCTTCGAAAACCCATTGAAACTTCATAGAAGAACTCAATTCTATGCCTTGAAAAATTCCTTTTATGGAGTTAGTCCACACCTCTCCTTATCATCATAAGTTCCTCATGAAACAACTTCAAGAAATTGAAGATCCATCTCCTTTAGAATGGGAACCATCTTCTCATAAGTCTCAACCAACTAAAGTATATACCATTGAATCCATTTATCCTTTTTTGAAACCCTCCATAAAACTCCTCTAAGAAAACATGATCAATGATGAGATCCTCTTTAGATCTAATGATCCACCCTTTTTTATTAAAGTAACCATTAATACTACCCTCATTCATAAAGTACTAGTAGACAAAGGGTTTGGTATTAATGTGGCATATCTTTGGCTCATCCAATAACTTGGTTATAATAAAGATCATCTCAAACAAACTTAGTTGAACTATCATGGATTCAACAAAACTAATAAAATCCCCTTGGTTGTATTTGGCTCCCTCTTACTATTGGACTTAAGACTATACGAACTAAGTTCATGGTCATCAATTTAACTTTATCTTAAAAAATACTCCTAGGGTGCTTATGGATTCATATAATGAGGGCTATCACCTCTTCTAATAACCAATGTATAAGTTCCTTCATAATAAAAAAGGTATAAATATGATGCTGATCCTAACTTATGAAGTATTCAACTTCTAAATCCCAAATCCCAATATCAGATTCCCACTATTATGAATATTAATAATGAACTTACCCAAATTCATCAACATGAATCCATATTTACATGTCACTCTTTCTAATTTTGATGATGATGAGCTTAATGACTTGTAGAATTCATGCAACACTACCAAGCTACCTCCTTACATATTAGAGTGGCTACCTCCCTCTTTATTTCCTCATGATCAAACCATCTCTCTCATAGATGCAATCACTAATTTCTCCCCTCTATATAATGATTATGAAGCATCTTACATATAATATGACTTCACGTGTAATGATTATGGAGTGGCTAAATTATTCTAAAATACTTTAATCATGTCTCCATGTAAATTGAATGATTTAGGCATCTCACCTTCTAAAGTTTTTCCCAAATCATAAGCATGTACAATTTATCTAACTTATGATGACAACTACATCATAGCCTAAGCTCAATCATGAGACTTGGATGTTCAACACTATCAAAAAAATTTAGCTCAAATAGATGTTTTCAATCATGATGTTCATACAATTTCAATAGATTTTGCGTTAGCAATAGAAGGTCATGTACCTCCTGCTAATTCTCCACTTCTTGATACCCTTTGGGTGGTGGAATAAATCTCACCCTCTACACCTTTGAAAATTAAAACATCTTATATACCTCATATTAAACAAATCATTCTCTTTGATCATTTCCCTATCAATAATGTTAATGATAAGCCAATAAAATTAGATCAACCTTCTTCTCCAATCCCACCTATTCCTAAGATCACCCTAGATGCCAAGGCCTCCAATGTACATCAAATAAATTTTGAATGTGACCAACATGGTAATAAAATTATTGATCTTAAATTAGACTTGGAGTATTATGGACATCTTCCCATTTTATTTAGTGATGAATCCATTCTTAAATTATTCCATATGCTCAAGAACCTCAACTCCCTCGACAACATCATAAAATTGGGAATTTCAAACAAAAATCCCCTCATTTCAATAAATTTATCACTAGTATTGATCCTAAAACAAATCCCATTTACTCCTTAATTAATTCACCATATCATTTCTAAGATGGAAATGCTTGCTTATCAAGGAAACTAAAAGAATTGAATATGGTACCCCATCTTACCCTCAACCAATCATCATCTCTCATGAACTTACACCAACTAAATAGGATAAATTTAGTTTATTCTTTAAAAAATATTGAGAGACTTTTGCTTAGTCTTATGAGGACATTCCTAGCATTAATCTTTGAATTATGGTGCACAATATCATCATGTATCCTGATTCCAAACCCATGCAACAAAAATAGTTAAAATTTACCCCCAAATTTTCCAATTTATGTCATAAAAAATAATTAAACTTATTGATGATAAATTTATCAAGCCTATGGACTATTAAGAATGGGTCTCAAACATTGTTTTTATTTTTAAAAAGTCACCATTGTCATTTGCATTTGAATTGATTTTCATAACCTCAATCTTGCTTATCCCAAGGATAAATTCCCTTTACCTTCCATAGATGCCATCCTTGATTCCACTACTGGCTATGAAATGTTGTCCCTTATGGATGTTTTTTTGGGATTTAATCAAATTCACATTATTCCTGAAGATCAACATAAGATAACTTTCACCATGAAATGGGCACCTATTATTACATTAAAATTCCCTTCAGCCTTAGAAATGCTATAGCTACCTATCAATGGGATACAAACCAAATTTTCCATGACCTTATCCATAATATTGTGGAAACCTATGTGGATGACCTCATTTCCAAGTCTAAAATCCATAAAACTCATATTTTTAATCTTGCTATCATCTTTGATCACCTCATCAAATTTAAAGTTAGACTAAACCCATACAAATGTGTCTTTAAGGTCACATTTGGAAAATTACTAGGCTTCTTAATCTCTCTTGGTGGTACTAATGTTGATCCTACTAATATCAATGATATTATCTACATGCCAATCCCTCATTCCATTCTAGATATTTTTACTTACCTTGGAAAGCTTGGGGAATTAAGATGATTTATCCACAAAATGGCTTATCACATCTATTATGTTAATTCCCTTATAAAGAAAAGTAATAATCTTGAATGGATATATCCTTTTTATAAAGCATTTGACAATATGAAACAATATTTTCTTCATCTACCCACCCTTATTCTACCCTCTAATGATTGTCCTTTAATATTGTATACTTATTCCACACCCATATCAATTGGGGAAATGCTTTCCCAAAAAGATGATACTAGGAGAGAGTATGCCATATATTATATCATCTAAGGTCTTATTAACTATGAAAAATGTTATAAAAAATTAGAACATGATTGCCTTGCTATATATTTTGTAGCTAAAAAGATCCGTCTTTATATGATTTATCAAATAACTTACATTATCATTCATTATGATCCAATTCTTCACTTCTCTAAAGCCCATATACCTAGAGATAGAATTGGAAAATGGATAATCCTTCTAATGGAATTTGATCTCTACATTATTATGCAAAAATTTATCAAAGGAAAAATCATTACTGACCAACTGACAATAGTTCCCATACTTGCTACCAACTACCTTAAAGATAGTTTCCTTGGTGAAAATATCGTCTATATTGAATGTCTTAATCAATATATATCTCTTAAAGATTAATTCCATAATTTCACTACTGATCTCAAAGCAAGTAATCTAAAAGAGTCATCTATCCTTCTTGATGCTATTAAATCTAAAGTGGTCATCGAAGAACTACCTAAAATCATTGTCAATTTACATAAGGATACTTGGACCCTTTATTTTTATGGTGCCAATACATTAAAGGAAGTAGGGTAGGTTTTATACTCACTAATCCTCTTTATGAAATCATCCTTTTGGCATTTAAAATTATATTTGATGTCACTAACAACATGGTAGAATAGGAATCATTAATCTTAGGCATGAGAGTGGTACTTGATTTAGACATTACATATTTGCATGTTTTGGGGAATTCCCAACTCACATGGAGATAGGTTAATGGTGATTATCAATGAAAAAGATAAAATTTTATTAATTATCATTAATTATCCACTACCCTTGCCAAATAATTTGCTTCTTTTACCATCGATCCCATCCCTAGAGATCAAAATTTTATCACTGATTCACTTACTTCTTCAACATCTCTTTTTAACTTTCACCAAGTTCTTATTGATTCTACCTTTATTATCTAAATAAGATAGTCCCCATATTCCATTAAATAAAAATGTTCACTTATCTTCCATATTGAGGTTGTCACCATTTGATAGAGATCGTGGTATAAAGACATCATTCAATTCCTTGAGCACCAATCTTATCCTTCAAACATAAATTCTTGTGAAAAGACTTGAATTAAAAAACAAGATTTAAAATATGTATTTTGATATAAAATAATTTATTATCACAATGCTAAAGGTACCTTACTCCACTATGTTATAAAATAAGAGGTTCCTCCTCTCCTTGAACAAGCACATGGGGGCATTTGTGGTGGTCACTATAGCAGACATGCTATAGAATATAAATGCTTATATATGGGTTAAATTTGTCCTAATCTTGAAAATGATGCCATAAAATTCACTAAAATATGTAGTCATTTCTAACTTCATTATGATATAATCCATTTACCTCTATTTGAGCTACAAACTGTGGAGTCTCCCTATCCATTCTCATTGTGGGCATTAGATCTCATAGGTAAACTACCTAGATCACAGGATGGGCATGTCTTTATCATCATGACTACTAAGTATTTTATGAAATGGGTTGAATCCATGCATATCATCAATTTCACTAGCACCACCATTTCTAAATTTATCCTCAATAAAATCATTTTCTATTTTGGAGTTACCCATACTATCATTTTTGGTAATGGTAGTAATTTCAAAAATAAAGATGTGAAATAACTCTATACTAAATTCAAAATAAATTATAAAATTTGCACACCCTACCATCCATAATGAAATGCCTAATATTAGTCCACTAAAAAAATTGTTAATAAAATTATCCAAAAGACAATATAAGAAACTTGCATGGATTGACATCTTCATCTATATACCACTCTTTAGGCCTATTGCACTAGCGTACACACAACCACTAGGGTAACACCATTTTATCTAATCTATGGTTTTAAATTAGTCTTCTCATTAGAAGTTGAGCTTCCCTCTCTCTGTATCTCTCTTCATGGTATCATACCCGATGAATAATTATGCCAAGCTCACCTTCATGATCGTGATCTTCTTGATGAACACCATTTTTTTGCTCTACAACACAACCACCAATGCAAGGATTGCATCACTAAATAACATAAGAAAAGGGTTAAAGCTCAAAATTTTAATGTTGGTGATCTTTTCCTTAAATTAGAATACACCCATGATAAAAAAGGAAAATACGCTTAAAAATGGTGGGGCCCTTATTTAGTCAAAGACATCCTTGACCCTAGCACTTATCACCTTCAAACTAATCAAGGCCATATTTTCAAATAACCCATAAATTCACAATTTAAAATAAATTATTTTGTTTAGATATTTACCTTCTTATAATTCTTCTTATGTACTATCCTACTAACACTTTTTATAGACTATATACATGGGTCTCACCCTATACAATAGTTTCTCTTTCCACAATCCTTAGTTCCTTCTTTTGGTCATTTGGTTTCTCTTTTCTCATGGGTTGCATTTTAAAATTGTGGATATGACCCAATGTTCTTCATGATTTAATTTTATCCTCATGATTGAATTTTATTAAATTGTTTACTTTCCAATTATTTTTGCACCCCTTGGGTTTTTATTTTGTGAGATATAGTTTAAGACCATGGATAAGACATGTACTTCCTCACAAATACCATATTTATAATTTATTTTTGACATGCTTTGTACACCCTCTTTGGTTCCTCTTTTATGAGTTGTAATGTAAGACCATGGATAGGACCAAGCCTTCATTATAAAATCACCATCTTTAATTTACTATTCCTTTTCTATAATGTGCTCACAAATGTTACAAGCTTATAATACTTTATTCTCAGCTTTATCTTTTGATTATTTTGTAGATAAAATTTGCACAAAAATAAAGTGTTATCATGTTTTCCTACACTTCCCTCTCATTGAATCCATTTTTCACCTTTGTCACATGTGATTTAAAGTAATTCAAATTATTTCATGTTTCATTCCTATTGATTTCCTTTCCTTTCATCCAACTCTCAATAAACCAAGGTTGAATTCAAGTTAAAACTTTTATTTCACTTGAATTAACAATATTCTTAGACACCACCATCTCTAAGTTATCTTTATTATCAACCAAGCCCAAAGTCTTCAAATGATAGTCATATTTAGCACCCATGTTTGTTTCTCTGAATCCATATGGATGAGGAATAAAAAAAGCCTTAAAAATTTAAAATCCAAATCATTTGAAATAAAAGGCAATGATACAAAGCAACATACAAATTTAAAAGTCAAAATCACACCAAAAAACATGATTAATAACACCTATCCTATTTCTAATCAAATCTCAAACTTTGTAGTTGGCCTTATAATAGAGTCAAGGTTTATTGGGGTGCGGTATGCTAGTAGATTAGAATAGGACAATTCAAAAAACTCTATGTTGTTACCTAAATTCTCATATAAGTACCTAATATTCATAGTAGATTAATGAATATATAAGGGGTCTTGAGGAATGGGGAACACGTTGTGGGAAGGTAAGTGTATTTTAATTTTCATGCATATAGCCTTCATGGGATGATCTTCATACTTCATTTTATGACCTAAGATTTGTGTGGCTAGAATTTATTTAAAGTCCTTAATGTTGAAAGTCCTCTTGTTTTGACAAACTTAATTTTAGTGTCTTGACTTTGATAAAGAGTTTATCTATATTGATTTTTCCTTCAATTTTCTCTCCAACCATTTCATTTCCTCCCTTGATAGGTAAGTTTGATTCTTAATTTGTTTTCCCACTTTTATATTTTCTCTTCTTCACATATTAGAAACATGCTAGCATTACTTTATTTCAGTTTTATCTATCCTTAGAGTAGAATAATATGTATGAGCAACTAGGGATTAATTTATTTATACCATGGATTTAAACATATAGAATTATTTTGCTTTATTTTTACCATTTTTCATTGTTATACTTATTTTTTTTGGACACTTTAGTCCATTTCTAATTTCATGCACTTTTTCTTTTGATTTTTGAGTAAGGATTGTTATTGCTCCCTCATCAACATTATTTTACCATTTTCTTGTCCATCTTTATTTAAGTAAGGATTGTTACTAATTTCACATTGATGTTGGATTACCATTTTTGACATGTATCTTTGGTTTGAATTGGTGTTTTATTTTCTTACTTAATGTTTACTTGTTTGATTTTTTTGGTTTTTAGTAGCCTTGGCTTTTTGATTATCTGAGTTACTCTAAATTTTGACTTGGTCATTTGGTCCTAACTTAGCATTTTCCACCCAAATTTTATAAATTTCCAAGTAATTCTCTTCTACACCATGTTAGTTATCTTGGATTTCCAACATTTCTTTGTTTTTTATCTGTAGTTTTGCTTCCTTGGGTTTGTTGAAAGCAGTCTCTACACCCTCCATGATCAAAACTACAAACACAACAAACAACCATCCAAAGATAAAGGTAAGTCAAGCCACACACACATTACTTTTATTTTTAGTTATTTCCTTTTTAGTTATTTACTTGTAATTATTTTATACATTAAAATACTACATTTTTTATCTTCAACATTGTGTGTTACTATGTTATTTTCTTGAAGCACCATCCCCTGTTACAGACACCTACATGACAAATGATGATTTTTGAGTGGGGCATATGTATACACATAATATTTTCAAACTTTATCAACTACTGATGATTTCTCTTTTGTAAGAACCCATTGAGTCTCAATCTCTCTAAGTGCATGCATTAAAGGGTGTACTAGGAAAGGGGTGGGTAGACCATTAGTGCTTCACAAGATTGTTGTCTCCTATACCACCACTTGCTATCAATATAACCTTCTCATATACACTTACATAATCTTTGTCTTCTTTCTTTCACCCTCCTCTAACTAGTTTTTACCTTCATTAGCCCTTCCCTAAGTCTAAAATCCTTTTTTATGGTTTACATTACTCTGTTGGACCCATCAACCATGTACTCTAATTGATAAAACTCATTTAGGGTCTAGGTCGACCCCTAGATGAACTTTACCAAGACCTAATTTGTTTTAATCAATAATGATATAGAGTTGATAGGGTTGATTATTTCAGCTAAACTTTCATAAAGGTTTAGGGTTAGATTCAACTATATATACACATTTATTTTTCCATTTCTTAGAGATAATGAGAGTTAATTATTCATTTGCACTTTTTAAAAATCTGCTCTTCTACCTTTCTACTTAAGGAGTTATAGCTTAGGGTTTAAACTTGGAGAAGAATCATGTCTTGTGTAAAAGTCTTGGATGCTTTGGATTTTCTTACTGATACTTACAAACCAAAACAAACTCTTGTGAAGCACCTTTGGCCAAGGGAGAGATTAAGTCTTGATGGGTTAGTCTTTGAGGTAAGTATCTCTAACTTTACTCATCTATTTTAGTAGATAAAAGTAGCATAAGTAATGGCTTTTAAATATATTATTATCTCCATGCATTAGGGTTTTACCTATACATAAATTAATTAGGATTCTCTTATGCATATTTAATTTTATGTTTAATAACCCCCATTTTATGCCACAAGATTTGGTGAGCACTAGATTAGACTTTAATTTACCTATCCCTTACTTTTGTGAATATGAAAACATAGGACCTAGCTACGGTTATTGCATAGTTTTGCTTGACTAGAGGCTTTAAAACCTTCCATAGTGATTTTATTTTGGTAAGATATCCCTTGGTTAGGTCTAGCAGATCCATCTTGGTCATGACCTAGGATAGCTAATGTATCAATAATTAGAAGTGTAAGTAGGATTTATCTTCTCCAAGATAGGATTGATTTATAGATCAATTGAATTTCCCTTGAAATACATAAATAAGTCCATAAAATGTAAAATTAAATTGAACATCTGCTTTTAGAATTCATATTATTTAAATTTATACATATCTTAGATAATTTTAATATTCAAATTTTTATGTCTATTCATATATACTAATCCAAAACAAGGTAAAACATATTGGTGAAACCGATCCTTACATTGATCATGTCAAACCCTAGGTTTTATTTAGGGTTTTATTCATTCTTTTATATATTTAAGAAAAATTTTAAGACATTATTTTTAATTTCCCATCATGTGGTATTTTTCACTTAAGGTTTCAATCTTTCAAATCCAATATTTCCCTATTCAACACACCCAAATCCCTAAGTTTCCTATAGGGTTTAATTATATCTCCTCAGGGTTTTAGATTTATATATTAGTGTTTTAGACCTAATTTTTTAGTTCCCCTCATCATACATGAAAATCTTAAACTTAAATTTTTGCACTAGGTTTTACATTAATTTTATTATTAGAATTCCTCTCTTAAGCTTGTGGATTATTCTTCTACATTTTTAGATCATAACTGATTAAAAATGAATCTATTATCAAAAGGGTTGTAGTCTGAATAGTGAGGATGATGGTTGTTTATATCCATCCACCAAAGTACAAGTCCATTTAGATACCTAACATGAAGAGTCAATTGGTTAAGGCCAGGATTGTGCCCTGGGGGATTATGATGGCATGGATGCCCTTTAATCATGGCTTTTTAGACAAAGGAGCTCACTAATTTAAATGTATGGTTAGTTAAAATTTTAAATCCTTTATATGCTTATTTTTGAAACATGGGTAGAGATGCCAACATTCTATGTAATTCAGTGATTCCATGTAATGCCTTCAGGCATATCAAGAAAATGAATCTATTTTAAAAATGATCATAAGATTTTGTTATTAGTATTAATTGGATTAATTTTTATTTTATTTTCACTTAAATTATCTATGAATTTTTTATAATTAGGGTTTTAATATTAGTAAATTTGGATTTGATGACTAATGACTCATTTATTTTCAAAATAATTTATGGGTTTTGTTTATCTATGGAAATTTATCAAAATCACATATTTTTCAAAATCCTTATGATATTCTTGGGGTGGTTTGGTTTTTATTTAACCCTTATCAAGTCATCATTTTTGAATATTTTCACCTTTAGAGTTTAATTTAATTTGTTAAGGGTTTTAAATTTTTGTGTTAAGGTCTATTTTTAAATATGATTTGTAATCTCCCCTTCATCTATGTTAGAATTTATCCCAGGTGTAGGATTTGTGTTTGTGTTCCTTACTATCTTAGGATTTAATAACTTCAAAATAAGTGATTATTCTAAAAATCCTAATAGCCCTCATCATATATATATATATATATATATATATATATATATATATATATATATATATATATATATATATATATATATATATATATATATATATATATATATATATATATATATATCTTATTATCTACCAATTTCATGCCATATGCTTATACTACCAAGCTTGTGTGATTAATAATGTTACTTATGTAGATGAAGTACATGATTGTGAAAGAAATGATAATGATTATGATTATGAATAAGATCGGTATGTTAGTGATGTATATAGTGAGTTATAATAATAATAAGTTAATGTTGAAATAAATTCTCCTAATATTTCTCTAGACTCTTATGTTAATAAAACACTAGAACAAGAGGTAAGTTACAATGAATTGCATAATTCACTCCTTAATGTTTTTATAATTAAACTTAAGGAAAATGATATAATATAGCAATGGATAGATGATATATAATTTCATTCTCATGATGTTATGCATTGATATTTATGAATGTAATGATGCTTTTAGTGAGCTTTTAGTGATATAGAATGTAATGATATTCCTTATTCTCAACTAGAATGAAATATTAATTATTTTATTGGAAAGAAACATGATGCTATTTATTACTCTCTTGAAATTAAAATATTTTAATAGAATATGATGTTACTCCTTCCCCTTCTCTAGAACAACAATGTTATGATAAATATAAGTTATGCATTGATGTTTACAGAGTGTGATTCTAAAAAATGTAATGATAGAAATATTTGTGATGATGTTTTTGTACCTATGTTTAGATAGATGGTGACTTGAAACTAATGAATGAATATTTCCAAAAAAATACTATCCCTATTACCCGCATCATCTCTATGATGCATGCCATTGGTGATTTCCAAAAGCATGTTATTTATTTGACATTAAAATATAAATCATGTTATGCTAATATGGATATTAATGTCATCCTAGTATAACTACAATTATTTTAAATGATTTGTGATGCCCAAGTTCCAAATTTTTAATGGCCATGGAGATCCTTGTAATCATTTAAATCAATATTAAAATATATAAGCATGCTAAATATTCTAAACATGTTACAACAAAAATAAGGTGTTTGTTACCAGAACCTCTATTTTGATACCATGTTATAATAGGCCATATCTCTAATACCATGATAAAATCAACTAATATTGAAGACTTGTAGGATTTGAACACACCAAATTCTAAACATGGAAAACATAGATGCAAAGAGAGAATTTTATTATAATGAAAGGAAGCAATCATTAGCTATATAACCATAACTTGTATTCAAAATTGAACTCCACATTCCACATTAAAATTAACTGTTAGAGTGAAAAATACATAAGAAATAAAGAGTGGGGTAGACAACCCATGTGGGTATGTGAAAACTATGTGCACACACCAAAGTGGGGTTGGCACCTACTCATAGTAGAGTGTATACCCACTATAAAAATTAGAGTGATGAGCCCATCCACTCATTGGTCGAGTAATGAGATCATAAATACCATTAAATTACCTCATAAATCCACCTAAGTAAGGTCAAAACAAGTTTAGGAAAAGAAACATAAAAGAGGTAAACAAACTACACTAATACCCCCTTTAAGCATAGCATAGGTGGTTAGAAGAATTGGGTCCCAATAACTATGATTGATTAGGTACATAAGTACATAAAAAATACCCCCATAAAAATAAAGAAAAGTTCCCCCCCCCAAAAGTAGAAAGAATAATAGAGGAATATAAGGCCACCTTGAAGATGGATAATATCAATGATGAGGTCCTTTATTTGAAGATTCAAGAAGGTCCATCCCCATCGAATGATGTTTCTTCCTTTTGCAAGAGGAAGAAAAAAATAAGTATACTATAAATCTACCCATTCCACAATGGAAGATGAAGGCAACAATATGAATATCTCTGAAATTGGTCCAAAGTTGAAAAGTGCCATAGGTATAATATTATCATGCACATAAAATGAAATTAATACTACTTAAGTAGAGGGTATATACACGGAGTTAGGGGACAATTCCATGGATATTTCCTAGAATTCATATGCATTATAGACATAACATGTACATGTTATGCCAATAATGTGTATTTGAATTTTAGGCTCAAGATGATGAGCCATAACACATATGCATTATAGCACATACACATTATAATTTCAATAACAAGTTTGCATTTTGTAAAAAAAACACATACACATTCCCTATATTACCAAAAAAATGCCAAAATGCCACTTCATAACTTCATTTCATTTTTATACTTTGCTCACTACCCTAACATGATTTTATTTTGCAAAATATTTAATAGATATCCTGAAAACATTACTAGATCAATGATGCCACTGTGTAAAGGAGGTAAGTGATAAAAAACTAAACCTAATAACCTTAAATTTGGCATTTTCTATTGTTTACATTATTTAATTGGTAAATTTTGTGTTTTAAACATCCCACTCTAGTACAAGTGGCCAACATGATAACCTTCCTCCTAACCCTTTTCCTAACCCTCCACCTAACCCTCTTACCCCTCTGCCTAACCCTCCTATATTTCCATAAGATACCTCATGCAGTTAGGAAGATTTAGAGAAAGAGGGAACCCACTTACACAAACACATAATGGAAAATAAAATTTAAATTGAGAAAATAATTAGGATAATGAGGGGCCCAACTTACACCAACACCCACCAAACCTATCTGGTCAATACCCTAAAGTTAATATTAGGTCAAGTTGTCTCGGTAAAAATTCAAATAGACATATGGGCATCATAAAAGGATAGGTATAGGGATTACTATGATGAAAAATTGTCACCACTTGAGGTGAAGAAAAAATAAATAATAAAAGATAAATTTTTTGCCTTATTCATTGACCCAACCACAAATGCACCATTTACACTAACCGCTAAATGTTCCTAATCCATCGATGCCAACACAATTTGATTAAATCTGGTCTCTAGGACTGATGGTGGATGGTGTTTGAGTATCCAACATTTAAAAAACATGAGGTCCCATTGTATTTTATAGAAAAATCTACTATGATTTTATCCTCAATGAGATTCCAAATAATTTTGACTATGGTGAGTTTTAAGGCTGAGGGAAAGGATCTATACAAGATTGACTAAGTGCATGTTGTGCACCTAATCAACCTATAAGGATCGCTATCCAAAATAAACTTCATCCCATGATTCCATCTATGGTGAATGATTTCATGGATATTGACACTTTTTATGTAATTAATGCACTCACTAATACACTCATTTAACATATGAGTAGGCTTTTAGACACTGATGCTAGAGATACTCCACCTAGTGTGTGAACCCTACCCCACCCCTACAATCTTGTGGTGTTTTATTCACTAGAACTTGAGATGATGATGGTGGAACTTTAGATGGCTTGGATGATATACTCTTGAGTGATGAGTTTTTGGTATGCACATTTTGTTTGCATACATTGGCTACTATACTCATGCAAGTGTTTTTTAATATAAATTTCATGCTAAATTTAAGTTATATTCACAAATTTAAAAGATAATAATTAATTTAAAAAAATTGAATAATATATATGTAATTTTTATGTTATATAAGGAGATATTTCCTTCATTTTCATGGTCCATAGCTCCATTTTTTGATCTTACTCAACCTATGTTTACATTTGTGAATCCAGCTAGTGAACCATCCACTATTGCATCTATGTATGATAGTATGACACCATTTATGTGTATAGAGGTAATTTTTTCGAGTTAATATTATAATATATGTAAATTTAATCTATGTATATTTATCTTATACTTCAATTAAATTTATCTATCAAGGATATTAAAATGCAAGTACAGTACTATTAAATACACTCTTGGTTTAATAAAAGAGAAAAATTTGCCATATATCTTCAATAGTTTATAGAAAATTCAGCAACATTGTTTATCCCAGTTGATGATTGGAGTATACACTCCTCCATCACTGTGAATTGATACAGACATAGGAATTGATGTTGCAATTTCATCCACAAAAGCACTCATAGAGGTATATATTAACTTGTAATTTTGAATTATAAAAACAATTTATTTTAATAATTTTACATGTACTTGGGCAAATATAACTTACATGAATGTATTACACATATGCATGGTTTTAAAATGAAAAATGATACTATAATTCAAATGATTACTATAATAACTCCTCATGTTTCTTCCTTATTTCACATGCCTATTCATGTAGCTAAACATGTCACTAACCCAGTTGAGCATTAAAAGAAGATTGAGTAAGACCTTGAGCTTGTAGTAAGTGTATGTTTAAATGATTTTTTATTATTGTTTAAAATTAATTTATTAACTTTTTTTCATTTATAGTATGTTAATTTTATAATAATAATTTATTTGAATAGGTTCAACTGTGAGCTATGAGCATAAGACCCGTAGTCAAAACTTTGAGCAATCCAAGTCATTTAATGGATCTCCATCTACAAGCAGAGCATCCTAGGGAGAGTCTTCTTTGAAGAAGGCAAAAAGAAGGAGGTTATTTTATGATTAATATGTATTATATTATGTAATTTTTTGTATGCATATATGGATATGTATGCAATTTTAGCATTATATGTGTATATGACATTCACCTGACATTAGATATTATGTTGCTAGATGATGCAATTTTTTGTATGCCTATATGGAAATGTATGTTTTATTAACATTGTATTCCTATATGACATTCACTTGAAATTATATTATAATAATTATTTTTTATGTATTTATGGTTTTTATTATTATTATAAAACTACATAGATCCTAAACTGCACCATATAATGGATCATGGTTTTATATGAGGCATCAATGGCAAGTTAAATATTAAAACTAATTTATGAGAAATGAGGGTTTTTTGAATTCTATTATCAACAATGAATTTTAATTTTTGAAAATTTATCCACATTTGAGAATGGAATATTATTTATAATTATATTAACATGAAGTGCAATGCTTGACCATTGATATATAATATTACTTTATCTAGTTTCAAAGTACTTATACCCATTTATTCAGGTTATGTAAGTGATGTAGGAGCATCAACTAAAATATCCAATTAGGTCATATTGTATTCAATAATAATCCTTATTATGATTCAATCTATCATGTATGGTTATGTTTAAATGATGTATGTGTATACACCCCATTTTGTTCACAACTGGCTTCCAACTGATTTCTACCAAACATTGTAAATTAAGCCTATAAATCACTGAACATCCCAATTTCATATGCACATCATTCATTGTACCCATAATCATGTTGATACATTCTTATTTGGGGTATTATA